>CM030854.1:12223233-12466366 GCA_018105865.1 Metaphire vulgaris
TACGTGAACTTTACGGTAGACATGTTCGGGTCCAGCGTTCGAAGCACACGTCACGTGATGTTCGTTTTATTGCCGAGAATACTTAAATTCGCAATCGATCATTAAATCAATTTTGACTGAAACTTAAA
Organism: Metaphire vulgaris; assembly: GCA_018105865.1. NCBI lineage: Eukaryota > Metazoa > Annelida > Clitellata > Crassiclitellata > Megascolecidae > Metaphire > Metaphire vulgaris. Next base: position 12,223,362 of record CM030854.1, read on the forward strand.
ATCAGTAATATATTTCTTTATTCTCAGTTAAATGCACGACTAGAACTAGTAGACTTTAATTTAAATTTAAATGGAGTATATAGACCAGTTATGATCACCAGCTGAACATATCCATCATGATCATTGGCAGCAGGCATCAGCATCAGCATCACCACTTCAAATCATCATCATCATTATCATTATTATTATTATTATTATTAGCATCACCACCGTATTATTATTATTATCATTCATTATTATTATTATTATTATTATCAAACATACTATTAAACCACCATTATTATTATTATCATTATCATAGAAAGCAGCAGCATTTGCTCGCGCTGCGTCTGCTCGCGAATCACGTGCAGGATAATACTAATCCAATCCCTATACCTAATACCCAATCATTGTTTCATGCTGAACAACATTTCAATGATCGCCAGATGGCGCAACGCCGGAAATGACGTCAGGTGTTTGCCGATAATGGCGACGCGGCGTTAAAAGCCGAAGGCATTCCACGTGGTAGAGAGACGCGTACACGAACAGGAACGGTACGTCTCAGGCCGAAGGTCTGTCGAACCGGATTCTCGAAGGAAATCGTCGAAATAAAACTACGATTCTAGGCGAACAAATGAATATACATATAATAAAAATTTATTGCAGACATCGTCCGCAACGCATCGCGACGATAAGGACGAATCTGCATCTTGTGCAGAGGTGGGTCCTTTAATCGTAGAACATATAAGGTAACACGACATACAGAATAACGATTTTAACATGATAGATTATCCATTATTATTATTAAACTTACGTGATAAACGTTTTATTATTATTAAACTTATTATTACAATTAAATCATTAAATTATTTTTATTAAACTTAAAATTAGTAATATTATTCTTTATTATTAAAGTTAAATGCGATTATTAAAGAACTATTATTAGACTTTAAAATTAAATTTAGTAATATATCAAGACCAGTTAGTGATCTACCAGCTGAACATATCCAACATTATGATCATGCTAGTGCTTTGACCAAAATGAATCTAATGAGCCCTTTGACGTACACCAGTCATTGCAACAGATTCTTTCATTAGCCCACCTGACCCGAAGTCCTGAATTATTATTGAAATATTTCGCGACGTTATCAAAGAGATTATTAAACCTAGCGAACATCGCCAGAACGCTTTTACTGAGGGGCCGTCCATAAATTACGTCACGCGGTTAGAGGGGGAGGGGGTCCGGCCATTTGTGACGAAGTGTGACGAGGGAGGGGCAGTAAATGTGACGTCATGCAAAAAAATTTAGGTCATGACCTTTGACCCTTTTTTGGCTTGTCTGACCTTGTTTTTGCTTGTCAGGGATTTTGGAGAGGAAAAAATACAATTATGACCTACTTTTTGCTTGGCAGGGTTTTTCAAGAGGAAAAAATGCAAGGATGGCCTTTTTTGCTTGTCAAGACTTTTCGGAAGACGAAAATGGGGGGTCGGCCCGTTGTGACGTCATATTTTAGGGAGTCCAACGTTTTGTGACGTCGCGTTACGTAGAGGAGGGGGTCAAAAAGTGCCAAATTCGTGTAACATAATTTATGGACGACCCCTGAGCAGTTAATGAAACTTTTTCGTTTTTGCAATAAGTACAATTTTCCAGTTGTTAAACCTTTTGTTGTCTATAATAATTTCATAACTTGACCTGCAGAAAAGCGTTTTTAGACGTCTTGAGTGTTTTATCGAAAACATTTTCTGAACTGACTCTTTCACAAAACACCCTTATTAACCGTAATCAATATCTTATAAGTTATAACTAAGCAACATTTGATTTACTGTTATGCAAACACGGATTCCTAGCATATAACTAGCAAAATGCTTTAGCATTAATTTTTTAAACAAGATCGAAACTAAAACTGAAGACAACTCTAGTTCAGAGGTGGGCAACCTATGGCCCGCGGGCCGCATGCGGCCCGCGGGAACGTTTAATGCGGCCCGCCGGTCCTTCAGACGTTTCGCATTTGTTCAAATTTGAGAAATTAGAAAAAAATTCACCGAATGAAACAGTTTAAATTTTCACCCCATAAATTACCTGTCCTATGTATTTCGTCAGCTGTAGATGTCATCTTGTTGAGGTTGAGATCTTTACCTCCGCAATCGTTGTAGGCCTATGCGGAGGTGCCGAAAATGAACCTCACGAGATTTTACTCACTTACTTGTACATGCATCTTTCTTGATAGCTACCTAGCTACCTATTAAGGCGTATGTAGCTGTTAGCTAATAGCAGAGGTACTCTGTAGTCTCTAGCAGTTTGAATGGACACGGAACATTGATTGGGGTGGGGGTGGCGGGCAGAGATAGGAGAAGCCAGTGACGCGTAAAATTTGGGGGCGGAGACAGGTTTTTCGAGGAATATTATGGTTTAATGTGGCAAAAGTTTAGAGCTGATGTTCAGTTTTGCAGTTACAGTACAATAATTGATTAAAACTGCTATTTTATTAATAGGCGTAAAGGTAAAGTTAGTTCCCGCACTCGAGTCCAACCGTTGGGTTCTAGCGCCTATCTTCAGCCTGGGCAATCAGCGACGTAGGTGGTATAATCCATTAATCTGGGTTAGGCTGCCATTACTTTCCCCAGAACCACGTTTTACGTCGCAGATTAACGCTGTTCCTCAGTTTACCACCGCCCACTAGCGAGTAAGACTGAGTTGACATTAGGGTTCCTGCGGGAATTGAACCCGCGACCTTCTGCTCCATCGTCCAGCGTTGTTACCACTCTTCCAACTTCCCGCCCCATTAATAGGCGTCCGCGTCGTGAAAATTTCACGCCGTGCAGCGATTTCTGAATGCTATTAATTTTATTTTCTCTTAAACTCAGAAATTCGTCGCTCGAAATGAACTGCTCCGAAGAAGATCCGAGCATCTACTACAACGACACCATCTACAATTTCATCTTCCCCTTTCCCTTCTGGGCACCGAACGAGACGTCGCCACCGGCCCAAGACCCCATCGACCCCGGCAGCCCCTGGTCGCCAACGACGTCGTCGCCATGGTAGCCCTGGCGTTGCTAAACATGGCGATCGTCGCCGGCAACGTACTCGTCATCACGGCGGTCTTCACGCACCGGAAGCTGCGCAAAATGACGACCAACAGGTTCATCGTGTCGTTGGCCGTGGCCGATCTCACAGTCGGGTTATTCGTGCTTCCGTTTTCCAGCGTCAACGAGGTAAGCCGCGTCGAGAACATATCACAATCACATTATCCACAGGGGACATGCAAACCTACGCACACACACACACACACACACACACACACACAAACACACACACAAACACACACACTACACCGACATACATGCATCTCAATATAAAATGCAGTTTATTATTATTATTATTATTATTATTATTATTATATAATTATTGTTATTATTATTACGGGACACGGGTTCAATTATTATTATTAGGGGCCTATTATTATTATTATTATTATTATTATTATTATTATTATTATTATTATTATTATTATTATTATTATTATTATTATTATTATTATTAAGAGCATTTCTAGAGCGCAAATAATCGCAAAACAGCAAATGCGTTTATCAAACTTTGATTTTGCGGTATTTTTGACGTTAAATTGATTATTTTATTAGTATTCAATTAAAAATCACAAAACATTCAAAGATTGCAATATTCCTAAAATACTAACAGAAACACAAGTAAGTAACTGAACGTTCAGTTGGAAATCAATAGCAACTGATAGACTACTAAATGTGGAAGAAGATAAACAATTCCCTGTAATAAATCTGCTTTCCAACGCAGGCCTATAATAACGTTTAAATTGTTTTCTATAATAATTAATTGATTCTTTTCTAAAAAAAGAATCTCTTCCACCAGTTCGTTTATCGTAATGTTGACGGTCGGATTTGCCTTGCTGCCGAGATTATTGATTATTAGATTTGACTCGGGTGAGATTACGTTCTGGACCCGGGCACCATCTTTTGACGAATAGTATTTTGGGGGTTTTGTCGCAGGTGCTAAGATTTTGGCCATTCGGAACCAGCTGGTGCAGCGCTTGGTTGGCGGTCGACGTCTGGCTGTGCACCGCGTCCATCTTCAACCTCTGCGCCATCAGTATCGACCGCTACCTGGCCATCAGTCGCCCGTTTCAGTACCCAAGCCTCGTCTCACCGCTGAGGGCAAAACTTCTCATCATCGGAGTCTGGATCCTATCCTTCGTCATCTGTTTTCCACCTCTGATCGGCTGGAAAGAAGGCGGAACAGACGTAGGCCTACCACCGCGGCGCCCCGGACACTCTAGGATATGCAATCCGGATACAACCGTAGGATTTCCGGACAGTTGGTTGGACGCGGACGACGGAACGAGGTCCCAGTACGGCGGCGATGATCCGTCGCTTCCTGGGTGTCACCTCACGTCGGATCCCGGATATATCGTCTATTCGGCGTGTGGGTCATTCTGGGTTCCGATGGTAGCGATGGTTGCGTTCTACTGGAAGATCTACAAGACGGCGTCTGCGGCCACCAGGGCCCTGAGGCGCGGTTTCATCGAGCAGAAGGCAGCCGCCGGGGTTGGATCGGGCGGCGGCGTCGGCGGCGGCGGGGGCTGTGCCAACGCCGGGAACATGTCGGCCAGCAGTTCCGAGAATTCCATCACCCTGCGCGTCCATCGCGGAGGAAGCCCGTCCGTGACCGGGTGCTCTCCCGCCCTGCGGTTACTCTCTCCGCCGATCAAACGGCGCAGTTTCGACGACCGGTTGATCCCCGCCGGGTTCCCGTCCGACAACGTCAATCCGTCCTCGTCGCTCGAAGAGGTCGCCCTTCGTACGAAGGGCGGCGGCGGCCAGTGGCGTGAGCGCAGCACGATCGCCCTGCCGAAGATCGTCGTAACGGCCAGTTCGCTGCTCCAGGACCTAGCGCCGAGTCCCGACCGTCTGCTGTCCTCGTGGAATTCGAGCGACCAGCGGACGCTTTCCATCGACAGCGGCTGCCCGATCGAGGGCCAGCGGCGGAAGAGCTCGCGCTTCACCCGACTCCTGCACCTCGTGCCGCAGATGAGGTCCCTGAACCGGGAAACCAAGGCGGCAAAGACGGTCGGCGTCATCGTCGGCTTCTTCGTCTTCTGTTGGGCCCCGTTTTTCACCGTGTACCTGATGGGGGCTTTCTGCGACGACTGCGTTCCGGATCTTCTCTTCAAAGTATTCTTCTGGCTCGGCTACTGCAACTCCGCCGCCAATCCGTTAATATACGGGCTGTGTTCACGTGACTTCCGCTACGCGTTCAAGAAGCTGTTGAGGTGTCGCTGCGAGCGCAGGTCGACAGTTCGCCGAACCGGAAGTAGATTTATTCGCGTCCTTACGAGCATTCGACTCGAGATAATAACGGGAGTCACCGATAGCAATTCGTAATTAGAAGCAATCCATTAGTTAATAGAGAATAGGATGATTGGAACTTTCTCTCTTATAAAACTACGTCGGTTTCTAGAGTTTCACAGAGAAAAACTATTTTAAATGGTACTTGCCCGTTATCCGGACCCCAGTAACCCTGACCCTGGTCTAACCCTGACCCTAACCTAACCCTAACCCTAACGCCTCTCTAGCCAACTACACCATCCCTCTACTGGGGTCAGGATAACGGGAAAGAACTTTTAAATACAACAATTGAAGCATGAACTTTTAAAAATATCAGATCTTCTACGATGGTGTCATAGTGATGGTGTCATGGTGATGGTGTCATGGTGATGGTGTCATAATGACGATGTCATTGCTACGTTGTCATAGTGATGATGTCATAGCGATTGTATCATAGTAATGATGTCATAGTGATGATCTAAACGTGATGGTCTAATAGTGATTGTTGGTGCCATGGTGATGGCGTCATAATGACGATGCCATTGCTAAGTAGTCATAGTGATGATGTCGTAGTGATGGTGTCATAGAGACGGTGTCATAGTAATGCAAAAGTGAATTTATTTATTATTATTTATTATATTTTTTTTAATTAATATATTCGAAAATTTCATTTGATCTTTAACCATTGATCATATTATACTAATAGCAACGTCAGTCGAATACCTTTACAAAGGATAGAACATACTGGTACTGAAGATACAACATACGCCTAGGCATACACGCATGTATAACGAAGGTATTGTTGAACACGGAGAACCAGATGAAAATTTCAGCAAAATAATATACATGCGTTAGAACACGATCATAGCTTAACATACCTTGAAGGCAAGCCCGCCGAGCGGGGGGAGCAGGGGCCAAATGCACAGGGGCCCAGAGACTTGTAGGGGGTCCAGGCTGGTCATGTATTAACATCCTGAAAAAGACTGCCAAGCAAAAAGGGTCATTATCAGTTTTTTCATACTTGTTAGAGGCCCGTGACTGCCCCTCTGCACAGGGGCCCGGAATTTTCTCGGCGGGCCTGCTTGAAAGTCTGATCCAATATGGTGCAAGATGAGGATTACATAAAAAGATTGGACACAGGACCATCTGCTAAAATTCTGGAAGAACAAATCGGTCAGCAAACTTGCTACGTAAAGACTGATCTACTGTACACTGGTCTGGTGTCCGTTTCTTTGCATGGTTGAGAGTCATGGACACCTAAATACTAAATAAATCGGAAGAAACTTATTTCAAGCATTTGAAAACAAATGCGTGAGAAAACTGCTGAGTATTCGTTAGACAGATTTTGTTTCAAATGAGACACTATACAAAATATCTGCAGTCGACCAAAGCCACAAGAAAGCAACAGATGGAAATTTTCGGACATTTTATAAGAAAGGACGGTTTGGAAAATCTAGTCATAGCAGAAAAATAGAGGGGAAAGAGCAAGAGGAAGACAAAGAATAAAATATAAAGACAGCCTAAGAGAAAGAACAAGAACTAAGAACAGCACGGAGCTGATATGAAAAGCCAGACATAGAGAAGAGAGTGGATATCCATGGTTGCCGACGTATCAATGCATGGTACACGAAGAAGAAGAAGACAAAGAATCTCTGATACATATCAAATAAAAAAATTTCGGATGAATTGCTCGAAAAACAGAGGACTTCACTGAAAAACTCAACAATAACGGGTTTCAGATAAGGCGCCATAAGAAAAGACACACCCTGAACCAGATGCATTGTTTATTCTAGGCCTTCTCTTGGGGTTTCCCATCCAAGTTTTAAAACCTTCCCCAATTTTTATATGTTGGCTTGGGGGATGAAATTTCCCCCAAAATGTTTGACGATGGGTTTTTTCGAGAGGGGAAATAATATAAGGATGACCTTTTTTGCTTGTCAAGGTTTTTGGAGAGGCAAACCTTGTCACCCTCCAAACATTTCAAACTCCCCCCAATGTCAAGGTGGCTAGAATAAACACTGACCAGATGGATATAGATAACATCATGGAATCGGCCATCGTGAAAGGAACGCCACCAATGGAGGCAGCTAAGGAACCATTGGCTGCCTTATCCTGCTCGAGTTGAGTTTCGTATGTTGAGAGTGGTTGCACTCTCTCTTTATGGTGCCACTCCATCTTACCTTTCAGGCTACTCCATATAGCGAATCCCTGGTCGGCCATGTCTTAACCAATGGTGACATGACACAACTTCCATGTTCCTGAAGCGAGGTTTTGAATCAGTTGGCATTATGCTCTTGACGCCAGTAAAATGATTCTATGGCCTTTTGAAACGACTTAAAACTTATCTCTTTGTTAATATACAGTAATTTATATCTGAGTGATCTTTCAGAAGAGGCGCTATACAAATATCTTGTTACATTACATTACATTACATTACATTGTTCAACTTTGTAGCCAACAGTCGGATATATAGCGAAGACGGCGTGGTAACATGACACAAGACATGACATGACATGGCATTATAACCAAAATGACGGCCTGCTTTTATTTCGATTTATATCTCTAGCACATACATTTGCAAACATTTCGAAAGAATGTGAAAATGACCAAAGGTAGCCTAAATCACGCGAAGTTACCGGCTGCGCGAACATTTGGAAACTTTGGCGAATAGCGTTAGTCCGCCATTTTATTAAACCATTAACCCCTTAACTGGGTATTTAACTGTAACTCAATGTAAAATGGACGGATATATCCGGGGTCCCCAGTTAAGGGGTTAAAAGCTCGCATTGTATGTAGATTGAATTTATATGTGCGCATATCAAAACACGACACAGTGCAAAGGGCACACCACCAGAGAATTCCACTACCGTTACTGTCGGATTACTTCCTATTCGGTGCAGCCCCTATTATATATATATATATATATATATATATATATATATATATATATATATAGCAAATGGTTATAGAGAGATATTACTATATATATATATAGTAATATCTCTCTATAACCATTTGCTATTATTATGTCGTAGAACGCAATAATGACACAGGCCTTATCAAGTGGTTTTCACACAGGCTTACTTAGCCTCCTAAACCACTTAAAATCGCATTATTATCATTATTAAGCCTATAGGGCAGAGACAGGTATATAATCTTGCGTTATGTATAGAAATACCTGTTGTGGGAATTTACGAGGTTCATGTTAACCAATCAAATTCACGGATCTGCTATTTTCGATTTCTCCTATACGTCATGAAACGCAATTTGCAATTAAATCGTTTAGAAATCTAAGGTAGAGTAGAAGACAGTAACATGTGAAGAATATTTGAATGTTGTTTTAAATCTATCAACATTTAATCTGTCACCTTTTAATCTGTCATCATTGTTTCAGTCTGCGGATCATTTTACAATAATTATTAGAACATGAATGTATGACTTCCTACTTCTTTGTGGGACAAGGTGGAGTAGCTGTGGGGTTCTTGACACGCAACCGGCGAGTAGCGGGTTCGAATCTGGCCGTAGCCTTTGCTTAGCGAACGAACTTGGGCAAGTTTTTCCGTCCCTGACGTGTTCCGCTCTTACGATTCTTCGCTTTCGAAATGGCTTGACGTGCGCTAACAGTCATGCAGTAGCACTGTAGGCAAAATCTCGTCAATTTATATAGCGTTAGTACAGCAATTTGCTGCTTGTTCGTATGCGCTTAGTCTTTCTTGAAATATCCAACGGCAAGGCGGATTGTTGGTCAGTGTAAAAGATCAGTGCATCCATGAGGCGGCGTGGCCGTATGGCATTTATTGTTTGTATTTGTTGATAATTTACAGTAGATGCCGTGGTTCTACACGTTATTGCAAAATGTAATTAGTTATTATTATTATTATTATTATTATTATTATTATTATTATTATTATTATTAGGAACATTTATATAGCGCAAATTATCGCAAAGCAGCAAATGCACTCATGTCAGTTGCGAACCAGATCAATCAAACAAGAATGTCTTCAGTTGTTTCCTAAAAGATAACAGCGTCATGGTTGAGTCAGAGGGACGCAATGTTGCTGGCAGACTGTTCCAAACAACCGGGCCAGCAACGGCCAGGTTGCGGTCACCGAAGCCTGTCCGAGTTCGAGGCACTGCGAGTGTGCTGGTCAAGGCGGAGCGCAGATGCGACCGACCAGGCAACTTAGCCGTCGAGCAGAACATATCAGTTAGATATGGCGGAGCAGAGCTGTGTTAGGCCTTGAACAGGATGGTTCCGAGTTTAAAAGTCACGCGTTGACCGACCGGGAGCCAGTGAAGCTCCCGTAGGACTGGCGTGATGTGATCGAACTTCCCTCTCTGGAACACCAAGCGTGCAGCTGCATTCTGGACGAGTTGAAGTCTCTGTATCAGATGGTCGCTGATGCCATAAAGGATGCTGTTGCAGTAGTCGAGTCTGCTGCTGATGAATGCTTGAGCCAGCATCCTAGTTGCGTCATGGGTCAGCGAGTTCCTCACTGCCCGCAGCTGGCGAAGCTGGAAGAACGACTTCCTGCAGACTGATGCAACGTGGTTGGCCATTGTCAGTTGACTATCAATTAACACTCCGAGGTTATTGACCATTGTAGCACATTCTCGACTTATATGTACTTCTCGACTTATATGGTGGCATGAACAGATTTGTACCCCATCCAATGATCGAGGAAAATCGCCACTTTACTTTCGTGGAACTGATGCAAACTATTGGATTCTCATCACGCACCCGCTTCTGTTTATTTCTTTAAAAATCAGAAAAAAGTATCGACCAGGGTTTAATCTAGGCCGTTTCCGGGGGGAAATTGCCATTTCCCCCAGACATTTCAAATTGTCCCGAAAATGTTGGCATACTACACCAACTAACAGCAGCCCCCTAGCTGAATTCCTCCCGGCCTAATCAGTTTCCCCTCGGCTATGTCAGTTTCCCCCCGGAGTCCAGGAGTCTACATGCAGATTAAACACTGGTATCGAGAAGACAATAAAGGGTGCAACACTAGGGCATACCTTATTCGGATCGGGGCCGGTCTTTAGGATTCTTGACAAGCAACGTCTCGGTAAATGTGCATTCCGCTTGCAATTTACTGACTGGAAAAAGATTCAGAATGAAACAAACAAAGATTCACTGAACGCGGTGTCGTGTTTTCTAGATAAAAGAAACAGATCGACTGAATTGTTGGATACATCAGGAAATTGCCAGACATCCTTGCAATTCCTAAATGTCCGGTGACACATTTCGTTCCTGTTCCATACATTGAATCATTCTGAAGTACAGCTACAATGTCAGGTAGAAAACTATTCCCGAATTTTTCATTATTATTCTTTACAAATTTTCAGCCTAGCGCTTTCAGCTTGCACAGTGGTGTATCTAGCATATTTGGCGTCCGGGATGGTGTCATAGGTGCCGCCAGTGTTTAATTTAGGCCGTTTCCGGGGGGGACTGCCCTTCTCTCCCAGAAATTTCAAATTCCCCCCGGAAATTTTGAAATACTGCATGGACTAACAGCGGCCCCTAGCAGAATTCCCCCCGGCTTTGTCAGTTTCCCCGGCTTTTTCAGTTTCCCCCCGGGAGTCCAGGAGTCTAGATTAAACACTGGGTGCCGCCCCTTCAAATAATGCGAAGGCGTGAGTTATAAGCCTTGGTCGCCGTTTATTCACTACTGATAATTAATGTCTACTCAATAGCTAAGCACTAAACAGTATACTGTGCATATGCATAGTACATGTGAAATTGCATAGCTCATTGATTTGCAAACTAATACAAAGCAATTTTTTCTTATTTGTTATGTGCGAAATCTTGCACCGCAGACCCCTTGTGTGCCTGCATCAAACACTGATTTGTTATTTTCATTTCTTCTTTTCGATTGTCTCTAATTTCAGTAATTCCGTTTTTTTTCAAAATCCAATATCCTACTTTTACAACTGTGTGGCGTATTTAAAACGATGTCAAAACATGGATCTACGTCGAATAAAATTAATTGGAAAGTCCTATATAAATAAACTGCTAGTGAGTAGTGATAGGTATATCTTCCAGTTTTAGATAAGAAACTTTGCGTCTTCGTATGGAACGCCATTCTGACAAACTCGTCGATATAATTGATTCTGAATTTGGGCTTCTCAACATACTTTTGGAAAATGAAGTCCTATCAAGTAGCGAAATTGGGCGAATCAAGGTCAAACCATCAAGATATGAAAAGAATGAAATGCTTCTATTCTACATTGCTAATACTAACAAACAAAAGGATTTCCTGGCAGCACTTAGAGAATCTTCTCAGACGCATGTTGCAAACTGGATTATCGCAGATGGAAGTAAGCTTAGAGCTCATAATAATGTAATATTAACAACATGGTTTAGAGTGTTTCAGTAAGGTCTGCCCTTTCTGCGAGAACCAGGATTCGAACTTACATATTCAGTGGCGGCTGCAGGATTTGGCAAGTGGGGGAGGGCGTTGGGGTGGCAACTTCTAATCATGGGGGCAGCCAGCCATTTTTGTTAGGTATGTAGTATTAAGTATATGGTCCCAACAGGAGGCACTGGGATCTGGGGTGTCAGGCACTCAATAGGGGGCACGGGCCACCCGGGCCCCTCCCTGTGGAGCCGCCACTGTACATATAATACGTATTTATTTCCTGTAAATCTATCAAATCTATATTAGGAAAATAGCACAAAATGCCATATATGTGACGAAATAGCGAAAAATGCGCATAAAATCGTTGCATATTTTGCAGAAATCGCATTTGCGAAAAAAACAGAAGAAAATGCGGCGCACTAAAACTTTGATAAATACGCGATCGCAAATGCGATCACATATTTAACAAATAGTGGTTCTCACACAGGGCAGTCCCTACTGAACCACTTTAAACCTTGTTATATTATTATATTATATATTATATTATTATTATATTATATATATATTAATATGATCTATTGATTGACATGAATCGTTTCAGAGTTCAAAGATGAATATGGGTTGGATTGGCCACTGACAGACAGAGAAAATAAAATATTAAATATGAATCAGAGAAAATTGGTGGAAATTCTCGACACGTGTGATTTAGGCCTACTTAATAGAATGTATTCTGAAGGAATAATTACGAGTTGGCACAAAGAATTAATCGAATCCAAACCAACCCATCATGATAAAAACGAGGCTCTACTAGAAATTGTCAGGCGATTAAGCCTCAAAGCCTATTCAAAATTGACAAAATGCCTCAGAGATTCAAATCAACGACACATTGCAGAAATCTTTGAATTCGGTGGAGGTAAGTCGACCAATCGGAGAAAGTTAGTGATAATTAAATTTTATCTGCGAGTCAATATCTTCGCTTCTCTCTAATCGTTGAATATTTCCAGCCTACTAGAATATATATTGGAGAAACTTCTATGAGCAACCTCGAATTAGAAGTGGGGTTTGTAAATGCAGTTGGAAACATTTATTTTATAGCATTTATTTGTTGATGATTATGTCACTGTATGTTGCTGATACGGCATAAGATGATATTATGTGGACGAAAATTGATTTTTTTTATTAACAAAGATGAGCAAACCATTTGATTTCAATTGTTGTCTAAAGAACACAGACATTGATAAAATTAGAAAACCTAAAGTAAACCCTGCAAAGAACAACTGTATGTAACTTTAACGTAATGTCAATAGCCAATGTACTTGTCAGTTATTATTATTATTATTATTATTATTATTATTATTATTATTATTATTATTATTATTAGTAGTAGTAGTAGTAGTAGTAGTAGTAGTAGTAGTAGTAGTAGTAGTAGTAGTAGTAGTAGTAGTAGTAGTAGTAGTAGTAGTAGTATTATTATTATTATTATTATTATTATTATTATTATTATTATTATTATTACAACGTACTGATTATTGTGGTAACTCGTCCTATAAGAACTGCATGGACACATTACACAGAATCACACAAGAATTACACAAGAAATCACAAATAGCTCCTGCGGAATAGCCAGGTTTTATGTTATCTTATGCGTTTGACTGATTTCTTTGCAGTCATCGTTCCAGTTCATGCAACGTTCGAAGGGGATAATTTGAGTGAAGCAGAGACACAGATTGTTAACGCAATGACCGATTTCCTTCGTCAAAATACCTCATCAAATGAACAAGCGAATCGATTGATAGCTGAGCTCCACTTGAACATCATCGGCGTTAAGCGTGGAGATAGCATTGTTCTGTTCATCGGCTGTAGTAAAGAAGAAGACTTCAACCATCTATGCAAAGTCGTCGATAACATGGTGTTGAAAGAAAAGCTTGAACAACTCGTTGGTTTACTTCTTCCGAACTTGAAGACTACAGTTATGGCCGTAAAATTATTTGAGCGAGACATAGCGAAAGCAAAAGAATCATTTGCACGTAGGTCTTCCAGTGACAAAACGGAATCTATCAAATACATGCATCTCGAAGATACTCATTCAAAGAATGGCAAGGAAATTGGCGACATCATGCAGATCAATAGTTTGTCTAACCTGGAGTCTAACCTGGAGTCTTCAATTCTGAAGAAAGGAATGACTAGAAGTATTCAGAAAAACGTTTTCAACGAAAACTTTACGGAAGTGACGAATTCAGTTATTTCCAGAAATATACCAGTGTCTTGCAGTCTCTGTGAAAAGACGAAAGGAATCAACGAGATTTTTGAAGCTACGATGCGATGCTTGAATTGCTGTGAAAAGTATTGCCTTCCATGCTCAGAGTCTCATAAAAGCGAAAATGCTACAAAAGACCATATAATAGTAGACCTGAAGAGAGAGCGCATAGAAGAAAAGGTAAGAAACACATTCTCAATGGAAAATTGTAACAAACATTCCGGCAAAGTGTTGGGTTATTATTGCAGCGACTGCAGGTCAGTTGTCTGCGACGCGTGTTTTGCCGAATGTCACAAAACCCATAACTGCAAATACGTTGCGAGTGTTGATGAATATCTTTATCAAAAACTTGAGAAAATCGTAGCCAAAATAAATTATTGTAGAAGGCAAATATCGTCAAGACTACTGGACATGGAAACACAGAATAGGGAATTTTCGGAGAAGACGTTAGAAATTAAGAATTTCGTCCATAGAAAAAGCCAGCAAATGAAAACGTTGATCGAGCGACACACACAAGAAGTTCTATATGAACTTGCTTTCGTAAAGCAAAAACGCCAGAAGCAAATGGAGACAGAAATGAATGAAATGCTAATAAAATCAGCAATGTTTGAAGGTTTCGCGATACGCTGCGATGAGCTGAGAACAAAAGGATCTTCGGGCGTTGTCTGTGACGATGCTGCTAAGTCGATTGAAAGGGCCGAGGAATTCAGCAACGAAATTGAAGAATACTTGAATGAACCAAGAATATCAGTGGACCTAAGATTCACTGCTACAGACGAAAATACGCTTCTTCAAAATGTCACCAATGTAATAGGAAAAGTGTCAGGTATGACTATTTAGCGATTAATTGACTAAGTACCGTTATCATCGGACAACCAAATACTTGCAAGCAAGCAAGTACATTGTACTTAATTAAGTTAGTTTTGAATGCATTCACACTATCGCCTTTCGATCTACAGTTTTGTTTTTCTAAATATCCTGAAAAGGAAAATAGAAATGTTTCAGTGATTCTAACAGTTCAATTAGTTCATTTATGTAGGCCTAGATCCCTAATAAGAAATTTGATTCACAGCTTTTCATCAACAGTCATTTTCATCTCTGAATGATCCCAAATAATAGCATACACTTGACTATAATGAACTAGTCATCAGCCTAAAACGCTACACATGCCATAGTAATTTCCACTCTGCACCGATGGACATGGGAGTGCCCGGGAGTTGAATCCAGGTTGAGGGCGGAGAGGGTCGCTGTGCCATTATGAGCCATTAAGGCATCTAATGCTTATACCAAAAAACTACTACATCTCTCGATATACAATTGAATGGATGGGTGGAATAAGGAGTTAAATTCAGTTACCACCTTAATGGTGAGATTGTCAATTGAAGGGCCCAATGGAATAAGGAAGTAAATGCAGTCACCCCCCCCTCTTAGTGGTGAAATATCAGTTGAAGGGTCCGGTGAAATAAGGAAGTAAATGCAGTTAACCCTCTTATTGTAATTGATACTCAAACCATTGGGGGGTCGGATACGGTTACCTCCTTATTCCACCCATCCATTCAATTGCCAAAGGCCATGAAATTTGTGTAGCAAATTTGTGATTTGTTTGTTCTACGGATTATTTATATTCTGGCAATAATAACATTTGCTATTAACCATAGTATTATTTTAAGTGCACAATTTTCATAAAGCCAAATGTTCCTCTTTCTCTTGCAGAATTTGTCCCCCAATTCGAAAGTTGTGCATTTGTCATGAGTGCGAATACCGGCGACTCTATGGCAAGCAATGTCATCAAAATAGATCTGAATAGACCAGGAGACGTTTTCAAAATAGAACCAATACCCACTCGAGTGCCTTTTGGTGTGGCAGCCGTTGTCGATTGCTATTCGATCTTCGTAACTGGAACGGGAGAAAATTGCAACGAAATCTGGAAATTCGATTCAACGTCGAGTAAGTGGATGAAATGCGCTTCTTTGGTTCAAGGCAGACAGCTTCACATGGTGGCGTTTGTTGCCAACGTTTTGTTTATTTGCGGTGGATATGTGAAACCCTCTCGTAAAGCACTAGACCATGTTGAATCGTACGATGGAAGAAACGATAAATGCGTTTCTGTTGGAAAACTGGTCCACGCCGTTCGCAATTCTGGGAACTGCGTGCCTTTCAAGACCTCGCTCTATATATTTGGCGGATGTGACGAAAATCATAGAATTGTCAGAAACGTTCAGGTATACAACACCGAGTTGAACTCCTGTACCCTACTTGAAACACTCATACCTCGCGATGAATGCCTTCTTCGCGCTGTGCGTTGGGAAAACACAGCTATTTTGCTTGGTTCATCGACTTGTCTAGTGTATCGTTTTGATACGGGGACATGGCAAGTGAATGATCAATTTAAGGCGGGAGACGTTCACTTTGGATTGGCTTTGAATAAGGATAAACTATTTGTCATCGGAGGCGGTCTTCAGGCTTATGCTCTGAAGAACGCCGTCAAATGGATTCCAGTAGCGAATATTCTGAACGATGAACCGAGTGAATGGAGGCATCACGCTTACTTACCAAAGCCTTCATCTGTATATGACTTTGTATGCGGAGAAATGGAGTAAATTGCTGGCCGCAGTCAGCATAAGAACTCAGACCTGACACTGATTAAACGAAAACTAAATAAAATGTGTAGGACTTGAAAATTCTCGCATACACTTCTTGCTTTTGGCGCATATTTTGAAACTAATTCTAGCTAAACGCGTTTTTATATTTACTCTTCTAAATTTCATATTGCGAATTCAAATGAATCTGTGAATCTGTGAATATCAATCGATTATATTGTTAAATAGAGACAAGGCATTGGAACAGCTGCAGATTCTGGGATTATTGAGTTTTCGTTTTAACACAAATATTAGATGTCAATCTCTTATATTGAGGAATTTTCATTTTTATCTACAGTGTATTTTAATGAATATCCAATATTAGCCTTCTTCAGGTATAATTTGTTTGCTCTCATCCAATTAGAATTTTAGACTTTATCATGCCACTCTAATGCCTGGAGGGCCCCTGAGCGCGAACATCGACGACTTTATTCCCAGAATCATCAAAATAGATCTGAACAGACCAGAAGATCATGAGCTATTCAAAAGCAGCTACTTTACATTACATGTACATACTTAAATATGCAATGGAGACCTCATTTATAAACCATCCCAAACTAAAGCTATGAACCTGGCCTAACCCTGACCCTGACCCTAACACTAACGCCTCTCTAGCCAACTACACCATCCATCTACTGGGGTCCGGATAACGGGAAAGAACCTTTTAAATACAACAATTGTAATAATAATAATAATAATAATAATAATAATAAAGGTATATCACACGAAATTACCGGCATGCTACATCAACAGCGGGAGATTACTGCCATTATATACTCGCCTAGCATACTTGCGTTAATTAGTAAAACCCTCAGAAAATTTGCGAGTAGTTTTAGCTGCAGATTTAAAACCAGACATTGCTAAACTAGTGAAAAAATAAACAATGTCACGTCTCATCAGCTTCCACATCTACGTCGACCGTTATCTAATTTTATATGTTTTCAATTTGATCCTCAGTTCTTCGCCATTAACAGAGTTTGAAATTTAACTATTTCTTCTAGACATGACTAAAATACGGTTTGTCATAGTTACAACAATAGGTTGTAACCAATGTAAATAATGTAATGATTGAATGGCCTTTCATGTTTTCGTCATTTTACTTTAGATTTTTAGATATCTCAGATTTTGGAATATAATATTGACAAGCATTTTTGCATTTGCCCAGCGAGGATATGGGAAACATGTGATTTGGCCCGCCGACCAAAAAGTCTTGAAACCCCTGACCTAAACCAATTTGTTCTCATAGAAACTGATTTGTAGACAATATTCTTGCTTCCAAGATTCTTGCTTCCAGCATTTTCACACTGTATCCTCCACGCATTACAAATAAATAAAACCCGCCTACCGCTCTAAGTAGGCATCAATTTCTGTAACTATTCTAATTCCAATTTTCGTTTTGTAGGAAATTACCATGCAAACGTATTTTCCAAATACGCCTAATAATTACAATGTGTCACACTTCCTTATTTCGTAAAATAGGTCACATCAGAGAACCATCTGTTAGTTACAAATTGCGTTAGTCAAGAACAATTCTATCAACTCCAAGTGATAAATGTTTGGACCTAAATGCCTGATGGTCATAATTCGTAATTATTGTGATATTGATAAGATATCATTTGTTGTAAACTGTCACCTTAAGAGTATTAGGTGATATCTTTATTAGGCCTACTATTTGTGATTGCTATGGCATTGGCGTTAATAGGGTCACAGGCCATATCTAGCCTATAGGGCAGAGACAAATATATTTCTGAGTTTTGTGTAAAAAAATACCCAGCTGTGGGTATTTTACAAGGTTCATGTTCACCAATCAAATTGGCGGATCTGCTATTTTCGCTTTCTCGTATACAGGTACGTCTAATATACAGGTATCATGAAACGCAATTTGCGATTAAATTGTTTAGAAATCTAAGGTAGAGTAGAAGACAAGAACATGTGAAGAATATTTGAATGTCTCTTTAAATCTATCAACATCTAATCTGTCAGCTTTTAATCTATCATCATTGTTTCAGTCTTCGGATCATTTTACAATTAGGCCTATTAATTAGAACATAAATGTATGACTCCCTACTTCTTTGTGGGACAAGGTGGAGTAGTTGTGGGGTTCTTGACACGCAATCGGCGAGTAGCGGGTTCTAATCTGGCCGTAGCCGTTGCTTAGCGAACTTGGGCAAGTTGGCCGCCCCTGACGTGCTCCGCACTAGAGGTGTTCACGGGAACTGACTGTTGTCCCCATCCCCTCCCTTCCCCGCAGAGCTTTTTCCATTCCCACCCCGTCCCCATTGACTTAAAATCCATCTCACCTCGTCCCCTAATCTTTTCCCCCATCCCCATACCCGTTCCCGCATTTAGGTGCCCATCCCCATCCCCGTCGTCGTCTACTGCATTCCAGCAGCAAAAGCATCAAAAGAAAAAACTACCTGGAAATGCCTGATTCATGACGTCACCTTATTTTCAACTACTGAAGGAAAGAGGAAATGATGATGATGATGATGATGATGATGATGATGATGATGATGACGATGATGGTAGCAGTCAATAGGCCTACTTTGGTGGAGCTGATGCAGATTTTAGGGTTCTTAAGATGGAACTTATTTCTTTAATTAAAAAATCCGAAAGTTCTGGCTAACTGAGCTAGAATTCTGCATTGTTTTGGCAGCTGTTTTGCCTAAATTATTTATTAAATTTGGGAAGAGTACAAAATGAGTGTAGGCCTACAGCGTACAGTGTACCTAGGTCTCTAGCACACATGCCTGTTTTTCGATTACAAACGTCTTTGTTGACCAGATATGTATCCAACTTTTCTGTTCAACACAGAAAGGTGAAGGGACAGAGTTGAAAGAGACCTGTAACATTCATAGGCAGGCCTATGTGTAGCAGATAGACAATCTTTCATGAATGCGAAATTGAATATGAGGGTTCATGTCAACCAAGGTAGAGACGCAATTGAAGAAATAGCCTGATTAAATGCCACATGTTGACTCTTTCCTACAGGAAACTTGCAATAAAGTCGGAATGCCACGGACACAGGGCGTTGTGCACATCATTTTAAAAACTCGGCCTTTTCAAACACCCCAGTTATATTATCCCTAGCGCAGTATATAGGTACTCGATGACATGACAAAAATGCTTAGGAAAAATAGTTGGACAGCACCAGCAACATTTCTTCACTGTAAGGGTAGTAGACAAATGTATCGAATTATTATTATTATTATTATTATTATTATTATTATTATTATTATTATTATTATTATTATTATTATTATTATTATTATTATTATTATTATTATTATTTCTAGACATTTAGGCTATAAGACAGCATCAGATACTACTGTAGTGTGAATGCGTTTCAAAGTAACTTGAATACAATGGGATATAAGAATTTCTTGGCATTTACAGGAATTTGCTAGTTTGATTTATACATAGTGATTATAATAAAAAAAAATGCACGAAGAACTGACTTTTGTTTGTGCTGTCTAGTATTGTATAAGTTACTGCGATTTGTTTTTCGTAGAATCAAAGAAAACACGGAACAGTAATAGAATCATTCTATATTCTGAAGAAGAGCGGCTACAATGGCAGGCAACGTGTTAATGCCGAGAGGTTTCTTATTTTATTTATTTTAAGCTTACACAATTTCTGTCCAAAGCCTTCAGCGTTCACCAAACGCTGATTTAAAAAATAATATTCTTCTTTTACTGTCTTTATTTTCAGTATTTGTGTTATTTTCAAAATCCAAAATCCAACTTTCAGGCCTAAGAAAGTCCTAGAATTAAAAGCATAATCGACAATATTTTCCGTTTTCAGACGCAGAAACATTACGTTATCACATGGAGCGCCAGAGAGGCAAACTCATTGATATCATTGATTCTGAATATGGACTTCTTAACATATGTTTGGAAAAACGAGTTCTTTCAAACAGCGAGATTGAGCGAATTAGAGCCAAAACATCAAGATATGAAAAGAATGAGCAACTTCTGTTGTTCATTTCTAAGAATAAAAAGCAAGAGCATTTCCTGACAGCACTTGAGGAATCGTCTCAAACGCATGTTGCAAACTGGATTATCGCAGACGGAAGTAAGCTTGCAGTAGATTATAAGTCCTAGGACTTACTGTTAGATTACACGTCATCATCATTATCATGATTGTTTTCATCTGCCTCATCGCTCGTTGATGCATGATGTCATCATCACAGGTGGTATGTATATTCTGAAGTAGGCGGCATAGACCCAATTCTTGTTGACTGCCCTTCATACTGTAACTCATGTCATCACATCATTCTCTTTACGACTTTTTCTTATTGTTCGAGCCTTCCACAGCCACATGGCAGATGTGTCCAAGAGCGGAATCTCCTGGCCAATGTTTCATTTTTGATCATTTGATCATTTGCTGTAAGGATTCCTTGAGCTGATTTCTGTTTTCAAGTTCTTCATTGCTAGCCATTTCAACCAATCCAATCTCTGGTATTTTCCTATTGCGTTTTCTTTCACACGCCAGTACAGTTTTTCTGAATATATAATTAAATAATTAATTAAATGTAATATTACGAGATTCACTCTACTGCCTAGATATTACAAAGAAATTCAAAAAGAAATGTTGCTTAGAATATATTATGTCGATAATGCTTTTTTACTACTGAACCTGTGATAACGTGAATAAATTTTGCCAAATGGAAAATATCTATATCAATTGGAATAGAATGTGTCCCTAAGAAAAAAAAGATAAAAAATCTTTGGTTTTCTATTAAGACAATCCGTTAACATTAAGATGGTACAATTTGTAATTCGGTTACTTCAGCATTTCACTAAGCGTACTATCAATCAGTTTCAAAAAATTGTAAAAACTGTCTGCTTTCCATTTTACTGATGGCGTCATGTGATCAAGGAATGTAGAAATGTCGCAATTGGTCAACCCCTGACTAAGACGGCATGATCACTGGTTGATCGAAGTAGCAAATTTACGGCCAAAGGCAGACAGACGATCAGTGGCGGTCAGACGATCCAGACTTCAGGCTTTTAGGGAAGGGGATTAATTAGTTTTAGAGGAAGAGCACAGTTCAATGCAAAAATCGGTCTTATTGCTTCGATGTGGAAGCGGGCTAGTGGTTTTTAGGCGGAATTTCCTCTAGCAGGCCTGGATGAAACTCTACAGATGGTAAGCTGTCTCGTTCCATTTATTAATAGATTGAAAAGATTTTTATTATTCGTGCGATAATTCATAATAAAGCAAATTTCAAAAAATCCAAATTATTTCTTACGTTTGCAATTTGTACTGCCAATAATTAGTTCGTAGCGGCTAGAACTGCTAATTTAAACATTTCAGATTATAGTGACGAATTTGGATTGGATTGGCCACTGACAGACACAGAGAATGAAGCATTAGATAGGAATCAGAGAACATTGGTGGACATTCTTGATACGTGTGATCTACTCAACAGACTGTATTCTAAAGAAGTAATCAACAAGTGGCAAAAAGAATGCATTGAATCCAAACCAACGAATCATGATAAAAATGAAGCTCTACTAGAAATTGTGAGGCGATTAAGTCGCAAAGGCTATTACATATTCATAAATTGTCTCCGAGATTCAAATCAAGGACACGTTGCAGACATCTTAGAATTCGGTGGAGGTAGGTTGATGCATCTAAGACAGGCTATTGGCGATAATTAAATAATTTATTTTAATAAAATTTATTTCGATTTACGCGCTTTTGATGATGATGATGATGATGAAGGATATTTATTTTCTAAATATTACTGAAAAAATTGCATTTCTAATTTATGGTTTAGTAGATATGACCAGAGAACCTTCATTGCGTTCATTATTTGTGATAGAGTTTGAAGCGCTAGCTTACTCACACAAGCATTTTGGCTACATTTGCATGCGAACATACACTGTATGTCGGTAACTCTACCAACTGCACATAACAGTTATTGAATTCGTTTAATTTCTACTTGACAGCCATTGTTCCAGTTCATGCAACGTTGGAAAGTGATAACTTAGACGAGTTAGAAACGCAGATTGTTAATCGAATGGCCGATGAACTCTGTTCAAACACTACATCAGTGGGTCATGCAAATCGTTTACTGGCTGCACTCCAGTTGCAAGTAATTGCCGTTAAGCGCGGTGAAAGCATTGTACTTTATGTCAAATGTTTGAAAGAAAATGAATTTGATAATCTACGTAAGGTCGTCGAAACTATGGAGTTGAAAGAAGCGCTTGAAAAGCTCTTTAACCTACTTCTTCAGAATACTACAGTCAAAGTTCTCGTTGTGAAAATATTTGAAACCGACCTCGTAAAAGCGAAGAAAACATTTGCACGTAAGATCTTTTTATAATCTGAGAGATTATATAATTAGACCTATCCATATTTTGAGCATAAGCACTAACCTACATTTAAATTAAATAAATCTAGTCGTGACAACATAACATTAATCTAGTATAGAAAATGTTTAGATATAAAAGAGACATTTTTGATGTTAAATGTCTCGTAAGAGCACGCTCGCTTGCTCCCAGGTTCCTGTAAGTTTGGATCCTGCCGGGCAAGAGAATGCGCTGCCGAGAAACATCATATTTATTCAGACAATCAAACATCAATCAAACGTGACGTCATCAGTTCCGGACAACCAATAGGATTACGGTAAACTGAGCCACAAACAGGCTGCAACACATCTTACACACTGTAATAATTCCATTAGCGCTCGAGATTAGCACAGTTGATAGGCTACGCACAATTCACACAGCAATTATTTAAGCAACTTTCGAGACAAGGTGCTGCTAGAGGCACATTATTCACGGGGCTAGATTCCGCCACAGAAATCTTCCCAAAAATTGGCGGTGATAGCCAGTTATAGGTGAAATACTGGACTCGGACTTTTCCAACCATTGCGACTTCAAACAGACCGACAAAAGTAAGATTATACAAATTCACAGATTGTCAAGATGGTTTGTCTCAAAACCTGAGGTGTCTAAACTGACCAATTATTATATTCATTACATGCGTTAATCAAAACTCAGTTCTCTCGATTATCAGAGTTTTCAAAGGAACCGACTGAGTCCCTACACTATCCGTATTCTCCGATATAGCAATTTCTATCGAAAACAAATACGTAACAGTAGGCTGTATAGTCTTACTCTAATGTAGGCTGTAGTCTTATACTAAATTAATATTAACAACTTACAACCTCATTTCAAGACTTATATATATATATATATATATATATATTGGAAATTCGATATATATATATATCATTAGCGTGTCAGCGCATTATTTTTCAGCTTCTGCTTTAATACTGAAAGTGAAAACATAATTTTATGTCATTGTTATAATTACCGGTACGATGTGCATAGACCTATACTGTAGCCTGAATGTTTAGGTCTATATTTCGACCAAAATCGAAGCTACACACATTAATTCTAAATTGCAGACTATTTTTACTATTTCACTACGTTACTTTTTTGATGCTGTGCTTTTCACGAATAAAGATTATTATTTCACAATTTGATCTTCTAGCGTGATATTCATTAGAACATGATGATGATGATGATGATGAATTATTGCTAAACTACTCTTGCTGCTCTTTGGCAGTTAAAGATACTTTGAAATTTTAAGCCAGAACCTGTTTATATCATAGTTGTAAAAAACGTTTTTTATGTTTTTTATTTTTTTCTTAAAAAACATGTTTTTTAATGTTTTTTAAGTTCCTTATGTTTTTTATTTTCTGTATCTTATTGCCTGCATATCAATTTCTGAAGAGATACGTTTTAATTATTCTGCTTGGATTTGGTTCGCTGGAGAACTCCACTATTTCCAATGTTGGAGTTGTGGAATTTGAGCTGGGGTGAGATTTCAACCCCCCCCCACTCTCCCGGCAACTCCAACACCGACTATTTATTCGTTCGCAGAATCCAAGGAATTCTTTATGCGGAAATAATTAGTGTTCGACAGCAGGTGTCATCGGCTGTACTGAGGAAAGGTTAGGGTTAGGGTTATCGTTCGAAAGGTTGGGGCGGCCATCTGATAGAAGCCATCTCTTCCCCGGTCACTTCGTGGGTCAAAGGTGTTTCAGCTTTCGTTAAGTCGCTCGTGAGAATGTTCTCGAGGTCCGAGGGTCAAAGGTTCTATAACGCCTATCAGGGCATCTAGATGTTCAAGTGTTCTACACCTCACAATACAGTAGTATTAGATACTTTTAAAAATCATATTTCATTTGTGTAACGACTGACTGAGTTCTGGACCGTTCAATTGAATTACTTCATTAATATGTGTCGAATATAATGCATGGATGGATGGTCAATAAAGGTCTGTAAACGAGGCCAATGTTTTTTAAGCCAATGTTTTTTAATGTTTTTTATTATTTTATAAAAAACATGTTTTTTCATGTTTTTTATTTTAAAATTTATGTTTTTTACATCTATGGTTTATATTAACCAACGTCATCGAAGAAAGAGGTGTTTCAAAGTTTTTCGACAGCGACTGTTATATAGCTATGAAAATGCTCTATAACCCTTTAACACATGCCTCAAAATAGCGTACAATTGCGCAGTTAAAACTTGCAATGAACAATCTAAATGTAAAAACCGAATCAAAGGCCATGCACTTCTTCACCCCAAATTATACTAATTTTTCTGAACCATTTTGTCCTAACGCTTTTAGCATATAGCAAACATTGACTTTGCTGTTCTATCTTGCCCTGCATCAGGCTTTATTTAGCAGTTTTTTCGTAAAAAGACGTATGGAAAGGTTAATTCGCAGATAGAGCAAAAGTCTAACAAAGTAAAAACTCCAAAATCAGTCTTCCACAATATGCACCACCAGTGTTTTATCCAGCCTCCAGGCCGTTGGGTGAATTGAGGTTTTCGGGGGGATCGACTTGGTTGGAGGGGAAAAGACACAGTTCAGTGCAAAATTTGTGTAAGTGCTGGGATTGGGAGGGATTTTGAGGGTTTTGGGGAAATCTCTCCTCCTAACAGCCCTGTATAAAACAACTGGAATAGTCTATAAGACAAAACCATTTGTGATAATGTTTTTGGCTTCAGATGCAGAAGAAGCTTTACGATTTCATGTGCATCGCCAGAGAAGCAAACTCATCCATATTATGGATTCTGAATGTGGACTTCTCGACATATTTTTGGAAAATAAAGTTCTTTCAAATCGGGAAATTAGACGAATTAAGTCTAAAACAACAAGCAATAGAAGGAATGAAATGCTACTGCATATCATTTTTGAAAATATTAAACATGAAGACTTCATAGCAGCACTTAAACAATCTTCACAGAATCATGTTGTTAACTGGATTATCGCAGATGGAAGTATGTTAGGATTTTGTGTTTTGGTGTTTCATTTCATCGCCATTTTCATTTTCGTTACTGAACTTATTGCTTTATTTCTGCAGACATTACCCATAGCATTCAATTTTACCCGTTCCTATTAGTGCTTCCTTACATACGTCTGAATCATATGTCATGCTTAGTTCGAGATTTAAATCATTTAGGGATTTAGGAACATTTATCGCATGCTTTCATTCAACAATTTGCTTCGAAACTTACGACAATCGCATTTAGCATGCACTGTACCTGTTTTAAAGCTCATACAAATTTAATTCCGTAATCAGTTTTCGCTCAAAGCAAAACTGAAGAATAACGGCCCAAAATAGAACAATTACGTAAAATTAGTTACAATTTGAAACGCTGAATAGCTTACACGCTGGTTACCAATGTTACTAAAACTATTTGAAGTGCTAGTTGATGAGTGGTTTTGATTTATCGCCATACCGCACAATCCGTAATACTAAGAGCCCATGCAATTTAACAATTACTGTACCTATAATTCCGATCTCGGAATCTGGTATAATTAGCTGACATCTTTGACTCCCTTTCAAACCGTAGTCATGACGTCATCACTGATTTTACAGAATCTCCGAATTGTTGACAAAGACGAGATGGAAAATTTCACTTCGTCACTCATTAATTATATTTGACTATCTGTGTATAATAGCTAATAACCTGCAATATAAAGAAACCTGCAAATAATTTCGTCTGTTTCAAATTTTAACTTAACTATGTTTGCTTCTTTCTATCTAAACATTTTCAGAGTTTACAGAGGAATTTGGATTGGATTGGCCACTGGCAGACGAAGAAAATGAAACATTAGATAGGAATCAGAGAACATTGGTGGACATTCTTGATACGTGTGATCTACTCAACAGACTGTATTCCAAAGATGTAATAAACAAGTGGCAAAGAGAATTAATCGAATCCAAACCAACGAATCATGATAAAAATGAAGCTCTACTAGAAATTGTGAGGCGATTAAGTCGCAAAGGCTATTCCATATTCATAAAATGTCTTCGAGATTCAAATCAAGGACACGTTGCAGACATCCTTGAAAACGGTGGAGGTAAGGCGACAAACATGATAAAAGTTATAAATTGATGACAATTAAATGAGTTTATTTTAATGAAGATTTTATGACACCAATTCTCTCCATTTGCCAAATATTTCAATCTAATAGATCTTCCAAAATTTTCTTCATGTAGTTCACTATGAAATGATATGGAGAGTGAAACAAGAGGCCCGGAATCAATATTTGCCCCCTGGCCCGTATTTTCTCTCGACGGCCCTGTTGATGTGCACAATAATTTTGGGTGAATATGTTGTTTTGCAACTGCACTAGGGATCGAGCGCGTGAAACTGAATCCGACATATCATGACGACTCTTCATCCCTTATAACACTTGGATGGACGATGAAAGATGATTCAAGTGATTCACATGAAATTCTGAAAAACCGTTCAACAGATACAGAACTGTACGGTATTCATGCTGCGACCGACGTTCCATTTACCCGCTTTTGCGTCGATTGTGGACGATTTTTGGGGCGCAGAGGAGATCGGAAACACGTGAAGTGTTCCTGTGGCTGTGAATTCTGCTTGGTATGCTTGAAGAAAGTGGAACAAGGCGAAAGCGCAAAGGAATTGCGGTGTAAATTGGAAGACAATTGTTCTCTAGCTCCTCGTCAAACTAAAATCCCCCATTCGTCATTACAAAAAGACAAGCATCCTCCTGATTTTCCACGTCGTAACCTCGAACCTACATCTTCTGAACCTTCACAGTTATCAGTTTCTAGACCTATGCGGGCACCGTCAACAGTTTCTAGACCTATGCGGGCACCGTCAACATCTCTTCCACATTCAAGCGGTTGGTTTGAATGCTTGTGCAGAACATTATAACATATTAATGCGTCACAACCTAGCAAACCCATATGATCATATGTTCATAGAAATGAATTAAAGCTTTACATATTATTTATAGTATTTAATTAGCAAAGCAAGTAAATGCGTAGTCATGCCTATAGTATGTATAGTTATTAAAGGTTGAGAGCATTTAGAGTGACTTTCAAACAGGTTAATGCCTCAAAAGCACTTGAAATCACGTAATTAAGTAATGCCAAGTAGATTGTGGAGCTCAGGGGCGATTCCACGTTGGGGGATGACTGGGGATGCATCCGCCACCGAGCTTGTTTTGCTTGTCAGCGTTTTCGGGGTTTTACCGTGTTCGAGCCGCTAGGCTTGTGTGCAAAACGGAGCTGATGACCTTTGATGCTTGTCATCTCTTTTCGGAAAGTTTCAGTTATAGGCCTATTACTAACTGGCCAAAACACTGCTAATGACTTTTTTGCCTGTCGACCTTTGTCGGGATTTCGTTGCATCCCCCACCAAAATCCTAGAAATTAATTCCTTCCCCTACCAAGACTTCTTGGACCCGCCACTGGCGAAGCTACCACTGATTGTGTCTCTCGCGTGACTCGGTCATTCGGATGAATCCGACGTTAAAGTTTCGGTTAGTTTGCTATGGTCTGTAAGATCTGGTAAAGCTGGCTTAAGTGGCAGACCTCAGCTCTAGTCACCATTTCGTCCATTTCCTGCCACACATCCTCATATTTCGGTATAAAAGTAGAACCAATGCTTTTTCGCTTCGTCATCTCTTGCCTAAATGTCTGTGATGCCATGGATGTCCTCTCTTAACCTTTTAACCGTGTATTTTACTCAATGTAAAATGGACGGTTATATGCGGGATCCCCAGTTAAGGGGTTAACAGACTTGACATATGAAAGTTGATAAGAACGAAACACACACACACAAATAAAATATAAATAAATAAATTCCCATACAACGTAAAGTAACCGGACCCCTCTTAGCAGATCAATAAGAGGCATTTGTGGTTGCTAAACACGCATGTGAAAGTTTAATTTAGTTTGTATACTTATGGAAGTATATAATTATCTCATTTTATGCTGTCTATACTTGTGTGCACATTGTTGCGTGAATATATTTTTTCGACAATTGTATTAGGAATCAGGTCGAAGACAATGGTGATCCTTAGTGTTGAAGGGGAGATAATAGAAGACGAAGAGGCGTCTTCACAGTCATCAAAGCCTAAGCCACAGTCATCAAAGCCTAAGCCACAGTCATCAAAGCCTAAGCCACAGTCGTCAAAGCCTAAGCCACAGTCATCAAAGCCTAAGCCAAAACCTTCAAAATCAACAAATTCTGAACCTCGCAGAGCAAATACAAGAAGCTGGTTTGGAGGCCGGTGCAGAATATTATAAGAATTATTGATGCATCGCTTCACGAGCAAGTTCCTATGATCACATATAAGACAGAATTATAGCCTTACGCAGTAAATGATTAGTTATATTTTACGATGCATGACAAATAAATACGTAGTCATGCTCAATAAACGTACTTACTGACCTATGGAATAATACTCTTTCTAAGTGACACCTTTTTCCATTTGTGAAGTTTAAAATTATTGAAAGTACATTTTGCAACGCCGTTGAACATTGTCTTAGTACTCAAATAATGAGTATGGAATATTGTTTGAATAAATGTCACGAAGCTTATGGCTTCCTTGTCTATAGGTCTACTGTATTTTAAGAGAGCAAAATATTCGATCTTGATAACGAAATAGGATAGGAGGATTAGGAGCCATCTGAGAAGTCGTCACAAAAAGAAGAGTTGACTTTCACAGCCTGAAAATTCAAAATTTCACGTTGAATGGCTTTGGAAAATAGAAATAAATGTCAGCACAATCTCATAATAATGAATTAAAGAATATACATATCTTTTTAAACAAGTACATCGGCGGGCTCATAAGATACATATATATATATATATATATATATATATATATATATTAGGGCGGGTTGAAACATAAACATTTTT
Organism: Metaphire vulgaris; assembly: GCA_018105865.1. Lineage (NCBI taxonomy): Eukaryota > Metazoa > Annelida > Clitellata > Crassiclitellata > Megascolecidae > Metaphire > Metaphire vulgaris. The sequence continues at coordinate 12,253,174 of CM030854.1, forward strand.
GGAATTTCTTTACGGAACTTAATAATAATAATATAATAATATAATAATAATAATAATAATAATAATAATAATAATGTGATTTTAAGTGGTTTAGGAGGCTAGTAAGCCTGTGTGAAAACCACTGATGTAACCATCTGCATTCAATAACCTAGTTTATCTAGATAGCCTTTGAGATAGATAGCCTAGATAGCCTTAACTTGGTAATTATTTGAGAATTGAGGTCTAAAGAAAGAAATAATGTCTAAAATGGTAGTTGCACTATTGCGAACGCCCCATTTTTCCCCTAAAAATTGTAGTATTTATCAGCATTTCTCATTGAATACAGACTTGTTACTGTTCGCTATTTTTGACAAACAATTTTTTTATCTACCTAACTTTCGTCTGGAATTTGATTGCCTTTTTGTTTTTACTGTATACCATTTAATAACACTGGTCTACATCAATTTTGCTGACTTGAAGACAACATGTGATCTTTATGTATTTTGGTGTGCTGAATCCAAAAATCACACCCATTTCCTCCCATCACGTCCAGTTTTCCCGCAAAACGCTGTTTACTGATTTACTGTTTACAGTAATAACATAGCATTATGCATTATAATTCTTTAGCTATATTGAATATGCAAAAAGATAAGGATGTGCAAAAAGCTATGCTTAATATGCAGTGGACATAACTATTTAATAACACAACAGTTTAATAGGCAGTTTTAAACTGCAGACGTCAGCATTTTATGGATATAGGCCTATATAAGCAGCGTGAAACCGACGGCAGCATTCAGTCGTTAATGAGGCTTACAAGTTGCAGCAAATGTAACTATTTTAACTAGTTTTCTGTAGAATATGTAAACCAGCACTTGAACACTTCGTGGGTAGTGCAGGAATTATCCTGACAAATTTTGCTACATTTGTGGTTGTTTTACAGCACCTAATCAAAGGAGAGAGGTGTTTGAATTTGTGCACAAAGCTTATCATGCATATTTCGCAGTTAAATTGGGTGACCAGGAAAACCTTGGGCACCGCATAAAGTGTGCAGGACATTTGTTGAAAGCCTCAGACAGTTCATAATGTGACTAAAGATCAGAGTTTTTCTCTGTCTTAGCTTTCTCTGGTCTTAGCTTTGGAGTTCCAATGGTGTGGCGAGAGCCTCGAAACCATGCATGTTGATGACTGCTACTTCTGCCTGGTAAATATTTCAGGCATGTCCACAAAGACAAAATCTTCCACCCAGTACCCAAATCTCCCCTCTGCTCTGAGACCAGTTGCTCACTGTGACGAAGTTCCTGTACCTATTTGCACTACTTTGGGTGTTTCTGACAACGATGAATTTAGTCAGTCAACAGACACGAATGGTGAAGATTTCATGGCCTCAGAAGTTGACGCTGGAATGCACCAAACATTCAACCAAGCTGAGTTGTAAGACCTTATATGAGATCTAGATCTGCCGAAGTCGTCAGCAGAGTTACTGGGTTCAAGACTGAAGAAAAAGAACCTGTTCAGTGTTGGCTCCAGGAACCACGCTTATGTATCATGGCAGAGAGAATGATCTTTGAAATATTTCCATATGGAGGAGGAGTTTGTATACTGCATCAACATCAAAGGACTTATTGAATCAATGGGATGTTATAGTTGTAGACAAGATGCTTTTACGACCTGATTACTGACTTACTTGGCAACTTAAGAGTCGAGAATTATGACCTTTCAGTTCAAAATTCGAAGATTGCTTTTCGAAGACTGGGAGCAACATGAGTGTCATGTTGCATTTCCTTCATAGCTATCTGAACTTCAAATCTTGGAGCTATGAGTGAAGAACAAGGAGAATGCTTCCATCAAGACATCACGACCATGGAACATAGATATCAAGGCAGATAGAACTCAAACATTGTGGCAGACTACTGCTGGTGTTTACAATGTGACAACTGTGACCATAACTATACCGGAGCATCCAAAAAAAGAAGATTCCTTTCTCAAAACTTAAATTTAAGCAACTAGCTATGGCTCTTATTGCTCTCTTGCTTAGAAGACAGACTCATTTTTTGGCTGAATAAAAAATATTACGTGTTATCGGTTCTTCAGAATTTCCTATTTTCCCTTATGTTTGACTTTAACACCTTTAATTAAGCATTCCTCATTTGCGAAAAAAATTGACGTATTGCATAATTTTTGACTTCATATCTGGAATCAGCACCTCTCAATTGGGTAAAATCAGCAAAAATACTTAAGTCAGCAGAATTTTTTTTTAAAATGTAGACCAGTGTAATTGATGGTATAAATTTTGGAAAGTGTGGTTTCGACATGAGAACAAGAAGCATTACATGGCATGCTATATTGCTATATTTGGCATGCATGCTAGTTGACTTCCTTCCAATATGTTGCCGACAAATGCACAAGTTGCACAGCACTTCTTGCACATCAAAACAAGAAAGAATGACACAAAGACAATCAAAAAGCTGTGTCCAGAGGCTGTCGTCAATCTCTGAAACAAGGCTTCCATTCCAACACTTCACTCTCCGTCTGTCTTGAAATGTGTCAAAACACTAATTTCCACTGGTTCAGAACTATGTCGTTCTAAGTCAAGTTCAACACGTCAAGCCACCTTCTTGAGTAGCTTGAACTCTTTGTTTGAAATTGCAGCATGCAATTGTGTAGCTTGTTATGACGAATTCACGAAACAAATCAGCACATCTTGCCAGTGTCCTAAACATTTGAAAGTCCCATAACAGGAACTGGTTGTTCCTATTGGTTCAAAGAAATTCAAGGAAAATGTTTATTGGGAAGTTTGACGTGGAATCAACAAAACGGCTATGAAAAAGGATGCGCCGAAAGCAGGATGAAGAAGACAAAGCAAAGAAATAACAAACTAGCTCTTGGTGATAACAAACTAGCTCTTGGTGAAGACAAATTTAAGGCAATGACAGTGAAGGGAGTGATTAACAAAGCATTTTGAGGTATTTTCTGATAGCGATGTTGATCCCTGTTGCAGTGAAAATGTAAGACCAATTCAAATGCGATTACCTCTACCACACCTAGCAAAAGAAGTGAACAGGTGTGGTATAGGCCTACCTGACCGAGCTGCTGCATCATTGGAAACTGCAGTGTCTATCGATGTTGGCTTTGTAAGCAAAGAGAATCAAAGCTTTGTAATTCATAAGAACAAGGTACATCGTGAGAGATAGAATTAAGAAAAAAATTACAGCGATGTGTAAGACAGTGACACAACTCCATAACAGGTATTTACTTCGATGGGAGAAGGGATGCCACTTTAGTCAAAGTAAAGAGAAATAGCAAGTGGTATGGTGATACAATTGTTGAAGATCGCTATGTTCTTGTAGAAGAACCAGGTGGCAATTATCTAACTCACGTTACACCTTCATCAGGAAGAAGTACTGACATTGCTAGTAGTATTCTAAAAGTAATAAGAGATGCAGAGTGCATATGCAGGCGATTGTATCTCAGCAATAGGCTGCAATGGTACAAACAATGACACAGGCTGTAAAGCTGGAGTAATCCATCAAATTGAACTGATTACGACACTTGCAAGATGCTGCTTTGTTTTGTAGATTCGTCATAGCAAATGACACAATTGCATGCTGCAACATTCAGTCAAATGGTTTATACTGTATGTTGTATACAAATGAATTAATTGCCTTTGAGAAATCTGTTTAAAACGTTGGTTGGATGGATCCACCTCTGGACCCTCAAGTTCCTCTGGCCTCATTGGGTAGTGAATTGCAGCACTGCGAAAAGAAATTCATTGTTCATTTTGAAAATATCACATGTGACCACGATATGCCAGAGTTGAGTGAAGACTTTGAATTACAAGAATTACAAAGGAGTGGAGTATTGCTTAAAACTAGTAACAGATGCTTCAACAGCAGTCTATTACTTTGAAGCAGGAGACAGTTTTATTCACGCCCCGAGTTAATTCTCGAAATCTAATGCCCCTATTTGAGTCAAAAAAGATTATTGTGAAAGCTTCTTGTAATAAACACTTACTGAGTGAGTAGTTGTGTAATGCCTATCGTCTATTAATCATTCATTGATGGTATACAAATTTTTGTAATTTGCAAGTAATGTACGAATTTTCCTAGTTTAAAATGGGGCACTTCCACATGTTCCAAAATAGTTCTTTTGTGATTTTCTTTCAAATCAGATGGAAATGCAAATATTTCCTGAGTTCCGTGACAAAAATGTTTTTGACCCGCTCTAATATACAGGAACTGACATGCAAGCAAACTCAAAGACAGTGGAGACAGTCATGTAGACAGAATGAGAGACACGCAGATTGAGAGGAAAGCAATTGAATGAGAGTACAAATAGAAAGACAGACCGATAGACAGAGAGAGAGACAGGAGACAGACAAAGAGAAAGGGAGAGAGAGAGAGAAAGGGGATAGATAGAGAGAGGGAGAGATAGAGAGAGATCGCTAAAGTCAGTGTTTATTCTAGGCCTTCTCTAGGGGAATCCCCCCAAAAAGAAATTTTTATTTTGGCTTGGGAAAATTTTATTTGACGACGGCTTTTTTGTATCCGGAGAGGAAAAATACAAGGATTACCTTTATTTTGTTTGTGAGGCATTTGAAAAGAGAAAAATACAACGATAACTCCCTGCCGACAGGGACGTAGCTAAGGGGCAGGTGGTATATGCTCCCGGGCGCCGAGGTGGAGGCGCCAAAATTGGGTATTTGGGTAAGTGAAATGCATAATAAATAAGAAGAAACACGTGCGACGACCTTTTTTGACTTATCAGCACTATTTGAAGAGGGGCGTAAGTTCTGAGGAGCGCCGGGAACGATGTGACGAACTTTTTTTGCTTGTCAGCAGTGTTGAGGGGGGCGCCGACGGTACACTTTGCCCCCTGGCGCCGGATATCCTAGTTACGTCTCTGGCCTCCGAGCATATTGCTACGCCACTGAGGATAGACAGACAGATATACAGTCAGACATAAAAAAGATAACTTGTGCAAATGAGCAAATTTTGAAAACTAGTTTTAAGATGCATCGCTAATGGCTTTCCTCTCAATCTGGATGTCTCTCATTCTGTCTACATGACTGTCTCCACTGTCCTTGAGTTTGCCTGCATGTCAGTTTCTGTATATATGTGTTTTATCATCATGTTTGCTAAAATAACCTTCAAATCACTGCTATTTACATTGAATTGAATAGACGGGATCCCCCCGCCTAGTGGGCGGAGCATATCGAGCGCGGTGGCCTGGGATATAGTTCGGCGTCTGCGCCAATGGAGGCAGCTAAAGAAATAAAACAGCGTGCAACCATTGTTCAACTTTGCAGCCAACAGTCGCATAGCGAAGACGGCATGGTAACATCACATGACTCGACGAGACATGGCACGGCATGACATTGTAACCAAAACGACGGCCTGCTTTTATTTCGCTTTATTTCTCTTGCATATACACTGTACATTGGCAAACATTTCGAAAGAATGTGAAAATGACCAAAGGTTGTGGATTTTTCGGGCGGTGTGCCCGTTGCATTGCGTCGTGTTTTAATGTGCGCACGTATAAATTCAACTTGCATACAATGCGAGCTTTTAATGGTTTAATAAAATGGCGGACTAACGGTATTTCCCAAAATTTCCAAATGTTTGTAGTGCTGACAAGCAGCGGCTTCTATCCCCCCCTTGCAGCCGGGCTCAATCCAAAAAAAAATTACAAATTCCCCCTCAAATTACAAATTCCCCTGCTAATTTTTCTCCTTGTAGACTTAGTATTATATTCAGATGTTTATTCTTTGTGTTAGGCATAGCTATCATGTACCATTGATTACGTCACGGTCAGTGTTATTTTGAATCCAGTAACGTCATTTTACACTTTTCTAGGGGCGAGATAATTTGTTGGCAAATTTTGGCATTTTTTGCAAATTTTAGGCTTTGGCAAATTTTTGCAAATTTTTGGGCAATTTTGGGCAATTTTGGGGCCAATTTTGGCAAATTTGCATTGTTTTGATTTTTGGGCAAATTTTCGGCAATTTTTGCGATTTTTTGCACATTAATACATTACAAATTATTTTTTTTCATTTCCTTGGGGGCCACGGCCCCCTGCCCCCAAATGACGCCCCTCTTTGAATCCATATCAGTCTCGGTTCAGTTCAGATTAGTAGCATCATTTAGCTTATTAATAGTTTATATAACGGTGTTGAAAGCAAAATATTTCCCCCCCACTTTTTTTCCGGGCGCACGCTGCGCCCGCCTTAAATAGGGATAGAAGCCCCTGCTGACAAGACTGGACTATGGCAACGCCATCCTCGCAGGGACTCTAGTTATCTCCTCAACCGTCTTCAGACGGTGCTGAACGCTGCCGCGCGTTTGATTCACTGGCTTTCAGCGCCAGAACGTATCAAATACAAACTGGCGTTGCTGGTGTTCCGGTGTCTGCATGACATGGGCCCAGCATACCTAAAGACAGAACTGCATTGTGTCTCAGATCTCGATGGTCGACAACGTCTGAGATCGGCCTCCACTGCAACGCTACTTGTCCCACGAATGCGTCTTTCCACCGTGGGTGATGGCGCTTTTCCCGTGGCGGCAGCACGGGTCTGGAATGGTCTACCACTGGCCATTCGACTCTCACCCAGAGACGTCATTTAACTTTTTCAGGGGAGGGGGGGGGGCAAAACACTTTCGACCTGACAAGTTACAAGTTTGCGAAAAAGCTGACGACCTTTTTTTGCTTGTCAGCCAATTGTTACGGTTAGTTAAAGTAGTTACTTCAATTTACTCGACATCATCAAGCACTCCTTTAGGGCGTGTAAAATCAAAATAACACAAACATTGACAAAAAAATTTTTCCCCCTCAAAATCAGGGGGCAAATGCCCCCCTGGCCCCCCAAATGACGTCCCTGCTCTCACCATGCATCACTAGATACGTTTAAGAAGCGCTTAAAGCCCTGGCTATTTCAAACTAGTTATGATTCTGATTCGACACTGTAATGTGTTCACGTAGTCCTTGCGGATTAGTTACCACAATAATCTTAACTTTAATAATAATAATAATAATAATAATAATAATAATAAAGGTATATCACGCGAAATTACCAGCATGCTACATCAACATCGGGAGATTAGGCCTACTGCCATTATATACTCGCCTAGCATACTTGCGTTAATTAGTAAAACCCTCAGAAAATTAGCGAGTAGTTTTGGCTGCAGATTTAAAACCAGACACTACTAAACTAGTGAAAAAATAAACAATGTCACGGCTCATCAGCTTCCACGTCTACGTCGACCGTTATCTAATTTTATTTGTTTTCAATTTGATCCTCAGTTCTTCGCCATTAACAGAGTTTGAAATTTAACTATTTCTTCTAGACATGACTAGAATACGGTTTGTCATAGTTACGACAATAGGTTGTAGCAAATGTAAATAATGTAATGATTGAATGGCCTTTCATGTTTTCGTCATTTTACTTTAGATTTTTAGATAGCTCAGATTTTGGAATATAATATTAACAAGCATATTTGCATTTGGCCAGCGAGGATATGGGAGACATGTGATTTGGCCCGCCGCCCAAAAAGGCTTGAAACCCCTGACCTAAACCAATTTGTTCTCATAGAAACTGATTTGTAGACAATATTCTTGCTTCCAAGATTCTTGCTTCCAGCATTTTCACACTGTATCCTCCACGCATTACAAATAAATAAAACCCGCCTACCGCTCTAAGTAGGCATCAATTTCTGTAACTATTCTAATTCCAATTTTCGTTGTGTAGGAAATTACCTTGCAAACGTATTTTCCAAATACGCCTAATAATTACAATGTGTCACACTTCCTTATTTCGTAAAATAGGTCACATCAGAGAACCATCTGTTAGTTACAAATTGCGTTAGTCAAGAACAATTCTATCAACTCCAAGTGATAAATGTTTGGACCTAAATGCCTGATGGTCATAATTCGTAATTATTGTGATATTGATAAGATATCATTTGTCGTAAACTGTCACCTTAAGAGTATTAGGTGATATCTATATTAGGCCTACTATTTGTGATTGCTATGGCATTGGCGTTAATAGGGTCACAGGCCATATCTAGCCTATAGGGCAGAGACAAATATATTTCTGAGTTTTGTGTAAAAAAATACCCAGCTGTGGGTATTTTACAAGGTTCATGTTCACCAATCAAATTGACGGATCTGCTATTTTCGCTTTCTCGTATACAGGTACGTCTAATATACAGGTATCATGAAACGCAATTTGCGATTAAATAGTTTAGAAATCTAAGGTAGAGTAGAATACAAGAACATGTGAAGAATATTTGAATGTCTCTTTAAATCTATCAACATCTAATCTGTCAGCTTTTAATCTATCATCATTGTTTCAGTCTTCGGATCATTTTACAATTAGGCCTATTAATTAGAACATAACTGTATGACTCTCTACTTCTTTGTGGGACAAGGTGGAGTAGTTGTGGGGTTCTTGACACGCAACCGGCGAGTAGCGGGTTCGAATCTGGCCGTAGCCGTTGCTTAGCGAACTTGGGCAAGTTGTCTGCCCCTGACGTGCTCCGCACTAGAGGTGTTCACGGGAACTGACTGTTGTCCCCATCCCCTCCCTTCCCCGCAAAGCTTTTTCCATACCCACCCCGTCCCCATTGACTTAAAATCCATCCCACCTCGTCCCCTAATCTCTTTCCTTATCCCCATACCCGTCCCCGCATTTAGGTGCCCATCCCCGTCCCCGTCGTCGTCTACTGCATTCCAGCAACAAAAGCATCAAAAGAAAAAAACTACCTGGAAAGGCCTGATTCATGACGCCACCTTATCTTCAACTACTGAAGGAAAGAGGAAATGATGATGGTAGCAGTCAATAGGCCTACTTTGGTGGAGCTGATGCAGATTTTAGGGTCCTTAAGATGAACTTATTTCTTTAATTAAAAAATTCGAAAATTTTGGCTAACTGAGCTAGAATTCTGCATTGTTTCGGCAGCTGTTTTGCCTAAATTATTTATTAGATTTGGGAAGAGTACAAAATGAGTGTACAGTGTACAATGTACCTAGGTCTCTAGCACACATGCATGTTTTCCGATTACAAACGTCTTTGTTGGCCAAATATGTATCCAGCTTTGCTATTCAACACAAAAAGGTGAAAAGACAGAGTTGAAAGAGACCTGTAACATTCATAGGCAGGCCTATGTGTAGCAGATAGACAATCTTTCATGAATACGAAATTGAATATGAGGGTTCATGTCAACCAAGGTAGAGACGCAATTAAAGTAATCGCCTGATTAAATGCCACATGTTGACTCTTTCCTACAGGAAACTTGCAATAAAGTCGGAATGCCACGGACCCAGGGCGTTGTGCACATCATTTTAAAAACTCGGCCTTTTCAAACACCCCAGTTATATTATCCCTAGCGCAGTATATATGTACTCGATGACTTGACAAAAATGCTTAGGAAAATAGTTGGACAGCACCAGCAACATTTCTTCACTGTAAGGGTAGTAGACAAATGTATCGAATTATTATTATTATTATTATTATTATTATTATTATTATTATTATTATTATTATTATTATTATTATTATTATTATTATTATTATTATTATTATTTCTAGACATTTAGGCTATAAGACAGCATCAGATACTACTGTAGAGTGAATGCGTTTCAAAGTAACTTGAATACAATGGGATATAAGAATTTCTAGGCATTTACAGGAATTTGCTAGTTTGATTTATACATAGTGATTATATATATAGTGATTATATTACAAAAATGTACGAAGAACTGACTTTTGTTTGTGCTGTTTAGTATTGTAACTTATAATGTATGGGTTATTGCGATTTGTTTTTTGTAGAATCAAAGAAAGCACGGAACAGCAATAGGATCATTCTGAAAAAGAGCAGCTACAATGGCAGGGAACGTGTTAATGCCGAGAGGTTTCTTATTTTATTTATTGATAAGCTTGCATCATTTCTGTCCAAAGCTTTCATTGTGCATCAAACGCTGATTTTTTAAATTTTATTCGTCTTCTTTTACTGTCTTTATTTTCAGTATTTGTACTCTGTTCAAAATAAAAAATCATACTTTTAGACCTATGGTGCATTTGAAATGATGTTGAAGCATAGCCTTGCGTCGAACAAATAAGAAAGTCCTAGAATTAAAATTATAATCGACAATATTTTCCATTTTCAGACGCAGAAACATTGCGCTGTCACATGGAGCACCAGAGAGGCAAACTCATTGATATCATTGACTCTGAATATGGACTGCTTAACATATGTTTGGAAAAACGAGTTCTTTCAAACAGCGAGATTGAGCGAATTAGAGCCAAAACATCAAGATATGAAAAGAATGAACAACTTCTGTTGTTCATTGCTAATAATGAAAAGGAAGAGGATTTCCTGACAGCGCTTGAGGAATCTTCTCAGACGCATGTTGCAAACTGGATTATCGCAGACGGAAGTAAGCTGACAGTAGATTATAAGTCCTAAGACTTACTGTTAGATTTACATGTCATCATCATTATCATCATGATTGTTTTCATCTGCCTCATCGCCCGTTGATACATCATCACAGGTAGTGATGTTTAATTTCATGAAATTTTTGTCGCGTGAAATTTTCAATGAAATTTATTCAAAAATTTCAGAAATTTATGAATCTTTTGAAATTTAAAAAAAACAATTGATTTCTTTTGTTTTTTAGGTATCTACCTTGTAGCATTATCAGTGGGTAGCACTTTGATGCCATGCAAGCTTACTGCTAAACTGTGCTAATGTTCTGCTTTGTGTTTTTAGCTGTTGTGAAACTTAAGATTTTCAAGTCACAAATTTACCTTATAAACTCAGTACTCAGCTAGTAACTTAGTAGCAACAGTAGATTAAGACTTCAGTACAGTACTACAAGATACAGTAATGAAAGTAATGTACAGTAAGTACTTGACTCAGTTCAAGTCAGTTGTCACTGTCATTGTCCGAAACAGAGCGCATTTCAAAAAAATCATCTGAATCAACATCATCTCGGGGAAATTCTGCATATGACGACAATGAAAAAGACTGACTAGAATGAATGGAATCGACAGATTCATTGTTTGATGGAAAAGAACAGTGTTGGAGTTGCCGGGGGTTGGGAGGGTTAAACCCCCAGATAACTTTGCAACCCTCACAGAAATCGCATATCGGGTAGGCCCTACATGCAGTCTCTATGTCATTAATTGAATTTCAGTCCTCACCCCCCAGCTCACATTTCACAACTCCAACACTGGCAAAAATGAGGTGTTTTGATGCTCTCTGTCTCTGATGACAGTGTAACCATGTTGCATGAACCACTTGTTAAATGTCTTCTTATTGGGAAAATCTGGACTTGGCAAGGAGCCGCAGATAGAAAAAGTATGGAAACCACTGCATTACGATTAGGGGCCATCCATAAATGAGTTTTGCACGCGATTTTGTCAGTTTTTACCCCGTCACACGTAGTCACAAAAAGTCATACCCCTCAAATATGACAATGCGTTGACCCCTCGTGTCGTCTTTCCAATGTCAAAATTAACGTTTCATTTGAAAATAGTCATAATTATTATAGTTGAAACAATTAATATTCAGAAAATTTTCCAAATTCTTTTTTAAAAACGGTGTATAATAATTATAAGTGCAAAATACGCTCAATTTTACAGTAACATAGCATTGCGGTATTAATAAAAATATTTAGATTATGTGACGTCACATTTCTGAAACCTCCCTCTCCGTCGTCACACATCATCTCAAATGTTGGAACCCCCCTAAGTGCGTGACGTCATTTATGGATGACCCCTTACCACACTGTCACGTGGCGGTGGCACTGCGGCGAAAGTTTCCTTTAGTCTGCTCATGATATCATTGATATGTCAGCAAAACTATAACAACTATTGCTAATTAAGCTGCCAGTTCAAAATTTAATTGAGTATTTCTTTTATTTATAAAATATTAAGTTGTAATTTTCATTTATATTATTGACACCCTTTGTGGGTTTAGTCTTTTACAGTGTAGATGCAAAGAAATCCCGCTCTTTATAGCCGAAGGTTAATAAAATAAGTCAATGCTACCACTCTTACTTTTTGAAAAAAAACATATATCATTGACAAGAAACATAGATGTGACACCGAGAAAAAAGATTGAAAAAATCTTGAAATATTTCAAATTGCATGCCCTTGAAATATTTCAAAAATTTCACAACTGCATGAAATATTTCAAATTGAAATAGTTCAACCAACATCACTAATCACAGGTGGTATGTATATTCTGAAGTAGTCCGAATAGACCCAATTATTGTAGACTGGCCTTCATACTGTCACTCATATCACCACAGTAAACGGATTCAAAGGCTATTTCGATAAACAAGGTTATTGAATGCAGGTGATTACATCAGTAGTTTTCACACAGGCTTACTTAGCCTCCTAAACCACTTGAAATCGCATTATTAGGCTATTACTATTACAGCATTCTCTTTACGACATTCTCTTATTGTTCGAGCCATTCATAGACATATGGCAGATGTATCCAGGAACGGAATCTCCTGGCCAATGTTTCATTTTGATCTTTTGCTGTAAGGATCCTTTGAACTGATTTCTGTTTTCAAGTTCGTCACTGCTAGCCGTTGCAACCAATCCAATCCCTGATATTTTCCTATTGTATTTTCTTTCAGGCGCTAATACAATTTTACTGGATATTTAATTATATAATTAATTAAATTTAATATCGAGAGAGTTACTCTACTGCATATGAATTAAATTAAATTCAAGAAGAAAAGTTGCTCAGAATATATGTCGTTAATGCTTATATTTTATTACTACTGATCCTGTGAACACGTGAATAAACTTTACCAAATGCAAAATATCAATTGAAGTTACTCGAGTCGCTAAGAAAAGGAAATGATTAGAAATCCATGGTTTTTATTAAAACAAATCCGATAACATTAAAATGCTACAATTTGCAATCTCTGTTACTTCAACATTTTAGTAGGCCCCACTATCAATCAATCAATTTCAAAAATGGTGCAAACTGTGTCTGCTTTCCATTTTACTGATGGCGTGATGTGATCAAGGAATGTAGAAATTTTGCACTCGGTGTAGGCTATCTCTGACTAAGACGTCATAAACATTGGTTGACCAAAGTGTCAGATATTCGGCCAAAAGCAAGCGGCAAACTGTCTCACTCCATTTATTAATAGATTTCTATAGGCCTAATTTGTGTGTGATAATTCTTAAGAAAACAAATATTTCAAAAACTCCAAATCATTTCTTACGCTTGCAATTTGTATTCCCAATAAGTAGTGAATAGCGGTTAGACATGCTTATCTAAACATTTCAGACTATAAAGATGAATTTGGCTTGAATTGGCCACTGACAAACGAGGAGAATGAAAAATTAGATAGGAATCAAAGAACATTGGTGGACTTTCTCGACACGTGCGATCTACTCAACAGACTGTATTCCAACGATGTAATAAACAAGTGGCAAAAAGAATTCATCGAAGCCAAACAAACCAGTCATGACAAAAATGAAGCTCTACTTGAAATTGTGAGGCGATTAAGTCGCAAAGGCTATTCCATATTCATAAATTGTCTCAGAGATTCAATTCAAGGACACGTTGCAGACATCCTTGAAAACGGTGGAGGTAAGGCGATGAATCTGATCAAAGTAATTGGTAATAATTAAGTGAATTTATTTTAATAAAGAATTTATAACACCAATTCTGTCCAAATGCCAGATATTCAAATCTAGCAGATTTTCCAAAAATCCATAAACAGAGTTTATCAATATTCGATAATTAATGCTAATAGGCATAATGAAGTTAAGTTAATTATTAGACTTAAGCAAGTGTTATTATTGATGAATATGCAATTGTAGGTTGTGATTTATTGTTAATACATTTATTATAAGCACCTATGAACAAGTTATATGCACTGCCATTTCTTGCTTAAAGTAGTGCACTAACTCAGTCACATAATCGTTATGCATGACTAAATTGGGATAGTAAAGAATGCAGGTAACTTTGCTAACTGCACAAAACAGCCAGAGGCGGTGCGTGCACGTTTACCGCCCATGGCCCATGGCCATATCCGCCGCCCCCAGGAATAAAAGAAAGATAGTGATGGCGCGCGCCTTTAAAATTAACTCTCGAAAATCTGTAAATCCCTTGACAAGCAAAAACAGATCAGGTCCTCACAACAAATCCGCATCTGAAAATCTCATGACAAGCAAAAAAGTCGTCACTTCCAAAATTTGCCGCCCCCAATTATGTGCATTTCTCAGACTTTGCCGTCCCCCGTTGCGTGCCGCCCATGACTAAAGCAATAATCTGGGTGCGATTTGTGACCTGGAGCAGTGGGGAATATGTCGAGCTTGGGGGATGCACCTGACCAAAATAGCCAAAGGCACGCACGCCTCTGATAACAGCCGTTGAATTCTTTTAAATTATTTTACTTGGCAGCCATTGTTCCAGTTCACGCAACGTTGCAAGGCGACAATTTGGATGAAGCAGAGACCCAGATTGTTAACGAAATGACGGATTTTCTTTGTCAAAGAGCTACTTCAATGGAGCAGGCGAATCGTTTGATAGCTGGACTGCAGTTGAACATCATCGCCGTTAAGCGCGGTGAAAGTATTGTTCTGTACATTGGCTGTTGTACAGAAGAAGACCTTAACCATCTGCGCAACATCGTTGATGATAGGAAGATGAAGGAAGTACTTGAAAGACTATTTAACTTATTTATTCACAAGCTGGGATTCAGAGTTATCGTTCTTCTTGTGAACATTTTTGAGAACGACCTGACAACAGCGAATGAAACATTCAAAAGTAAGTTTGACTTTCTGACAAATTAGTATTCATTTTGTCTTCATAATTAGGCATACACGTCCTAACCTGGTGCATAGTGGACCCAAAAAATTCAGCGATGATCACATTAAATCTGATAAATAAAGTATTAATCATACATGTTTTGAGATATCCAATATTTGAATGAAACTCTACTGAGCTACTCTACTGGAATTATATTGAAGTCAACCTATTAAAATGGATTGAAGTACTGAGTGACAGAAGTGACAAATATTCGGCCAAAGGCAGGCGGTAAACTGTCTCGTTCCATTTATTACTAGATTTTTATTATATGTGAGTGATAATTCATAATAAAACAGATTTCAAAACTCCAAATCATTTCTTACGTTTGCAATTTCTTCTGCTAATAATTTATGGATACGTAGCGGTTAGACCTGCTGATCTAAGCATTTTCCTTTGATACCTCAAATCTTTTGATACCTAAAATTATTATTATTACTACATGACCAACATCATAAACAAAAATACATGTCTCAAGAAACTTAACTAACTTATACTAGAAAAGAATCGAAATTAACACTAGAATACAAATTATTTAGTAACTAAACAGTTGTGAACTTGAGATTATAATTTAGCATAGCGAGTAATTAGCTGATCAGAGGTTGATTAGCCTATAATAAAACGAATGATGGATAACCTAAGAGAAAAGAATCCCGTAATTAAGGTGGTTATCCCAATTTGAAGTTATGGTTGAATGGCAGAAAAAATTATGAGAGATTATAGTGTATGTGTAGGTAAATGTATGTTAGATGAAGAAGTGATGTTAAAAGTAATGAGCTAGAATATATATATATATATATATATATATATATATATATATATATATCATTAATAGACGTGTAACTAAAATCCATATAGAATAATTAGTGTTAAAATCAGTTCAATTGGTTTAAGTTATTATACTTGATTTAGTATCAGGAATTTGTTAACATTACATTTAAATAAAGAGAGATTTTTATAATTTTTAATATGGGAGGGGAGTTTATTCCAAATTCTTGGGCCTGAAAATTTAATCGTAAATAGTCTAGTTGTTGATGAGGCAAAGGGAATATGTAGGTTATTATTGTTTCTAGTTGGTTTTACATAAGATATATTGGATTTGTCAAGAAAATAGCTGGAGTAGAAAAATGGAGATAGGAGTTTATTAAGGAATTTAAATATGAAACTTGATGCTTGATATTTATGAATATTTTCAATTTTTAAAATATTATGTCTATTAAATAGATTTGTTGTGTTAATATAATCATGATCTTTAAAAATTAACCTAACTGATTTATTTTGTAAAATCTGGATTTTTTCAGTTATTGTTTTATAATTATTTCCCCAAATAATATTACCATAAATTAATTTTCAGACTATAGAGATGAATTTATTAGCATGCTATATCAGTACCACAGGCCAGAAACGTAAATTGTTCGTACAGAGGATGTGACCAAGAAAAAACGTGTGTTGTGGACATTGGAACAGTCTGGACGGAAAGGCAGTGGCAGTTAAACAATAAGTACATTCAAAAGTTATCTAGGAAAACTGAGTTATTAAATGTTGAGAGCAATTATAGTGGGTTTCACACAGGCGGTATACGGACATTCTCCCCATGAATATAATCCCTCCGGACATTATCCCCCGGGCATATCCCCCCGGCAAAGAAATAATAGATCTTAATATTAAAAGGTACTTATCGGTTACCTGATTATCGGCTATCGGTTATCGGCTGCCGTCAGTATCGTTTAGAGTTAGTGTTTAGTGTCTGGTTTATGGTGTGGGTAATGATTATAGTCAAAGTCCATAAAGTAAACAAAGAAGGATTATGTCCGGCTGTGTCATTTCAAAGGGTGTACCGGGGGAATAATGTCCGGGGGATTATGTTCAGGGTGGAAAATGTCCTACAATCCACACAGGCTAACTTAGCCTCATCAACCACTTTAAATCGCGTTATTACGTTATCAAGTAGAGCCAAGTGAGTTGCGACGCTAAATTTTCGGTTTTTTAAATAAGTTGGTCATACTCTGTCAGATCTGGCAGAGCTGGCTAAGTTGACTGAACTCAACTCTAGTCGCAATTTCGTCCATTTCATGTAGCACATCCCATGCAATATTTTGGTATAAAAGTAGAACCGACGCCTTTTCTGTTTGTCATCCTATACCTGAATTACTGTGGTGCTGTGGGTGTTCTCGTATAGCAGACTTGACATTTGAAAGATTATAAGATTGAAGCACACACTAACATAGAAATGCGTACTTTGGGTAAAGAAATGTTAGTTAAAATTATTTCTAACAGTGTCAATGTAGCCTTACTTAATGTTCAACTGTCTAAAACCATCAGTAAAGAAAATGTAAAAACGACTGACGAAATAATAGAAAATCGTTACAGTGAAAATTGCAATAAATCAAAAGTATTAAAATTTCTTAAATACATCCAAATACTGTATGGTATTTAAATACTATTTAAATACATAATTATGGATGGGTATTTAAATTCTTTCTTAAATACTGGACAAAGTATTTAAATAGTATTTAAATACCAAAGTATTTAAATTCTTTACAACACTGTCTATATACTTTTAGAAGCATGTAATTATCTCATTTTATGATGTCTGTATCTATATGCAGATTGTTGCTTGAATATATTTTTTCGACAATTGCATTAGAAATCGAGTTCAAGAAACTGAGAAGGAGCAATTTTGCACGGGAGAGGAAGGCAGAAAAATAGGATGATTCAGATATGGGGCTGTCCATTAATTATGTCAACAATTTGTGGGCAATTTTTGACCCCCTCGCCCTTGTCAACAACTGTCAACTTTCACTTACCCCCTCCCCATAATTACGTCAAAAACTTTTGACCATCCCCCCAAGTTCAATGACAGGTCCCAATAACAAGGTCATTATTTTTTGCGGTGATGACCATTTTTCCCCTTTTTGCTCATTGAGTGTCAAAATGTGATGGTTATGATCTTTTTTGCCATGCGTTCTTCCATTGTAATAAGTAGTATTTCATAAAATTTCCTAGTTTTTGATTATTTGTAAAGAGTGAAATTGTTGATGTCAACTTCTCTTGATCCCCTCCTCCCCTGTCAACAACTGTCAAACTTTTTCAAACCCCCTCCGCCTAAATTGTTGACGTAATTAGTGGACAGCCTCTATAGGCCTCTCTTTGGAAATTTTAGCAATGGACGTGACTGACGTTCAACAGTTTCGTTATTGTGTCGATTGTGGAAGACGTCTGAAGCGCACAGATAAATCGAAACACATGAAATGTATTTGCGGATGTGAATTCTGCTTCGTATGTCTGAAGAAAACGGAACAAGTTGGAAGCGTCAAGGTGTTGCGATGTCAATTGGATGACAACTGCTCTGTCGCTCCTCGGCAAACTAAGAAGTCATTCAATGAACCCGAAGGTACAAAACGCTGGTTCGGATCTGCATCTTCACAGTCATCAGATCCTGAGTCAACTGCTTCTCTAATATCATTTATTGAACAACAAAGAGCATATAGAAGAAGATGGCTTGAAGGCTGGTGCAGAATATTATAACATATTCAATATTATTCACGCGTCACAACCTAGCAAACCCATATGATCATATGTTCATGGAAATGAATTAAAGCTTTACATATTATTTATAGTATTTAACTAGCAAAGCACGTAATGCGTAGTCATGCGTATTATGCGTACTTATCAAAGGTTGAGAGCATTTAGAGTGACTTTCATACAGGTTAATGCCTCAAACCATTTGAAATCACGTTATTAAGCAGTGCCAAGTAGATTGCGGAGCTCAGAGGCGATTCCACGTTAGGGATGACTGGGGATGCATCCGCCACCGAGCTTGTTTTGCTTGTCAGCGTTTTCGGGGTTTACCGTGTTCGATCCGCTATTCTTGTTTGCAAAACAGAGCTGATGACCTTTTTTGCTTGTCATCCCTTTTCGGAACATTTCAGTTATAGGCCTATTACTAACAGGCCGAAACACTGCTGTCTTTTTTGCCTGTCGACCTTTCTCGGGATTTCGTTGCATCCCCCACCAAAATCCTAGAAATTCATTGCATCCCCCACCAAGAATTCTTGGACCCGCCACTGACACTGACTGTGCCTCTCGCGTGACTCGGTCATTCGACCGAACACGACGTTAAAGTTTCGGTTAGTTTGCTATGGTCTGTAAGATCTGGTAAAGCTGGCTTAAGTGGCAGACCCCAGCTCTAGTCACCATTTCGTCCATTTCTTGCGACCAGTCCTCATATTTCGGTATAAAATTAGAACCAATGCTTTTTCGCTTCGTCATCTCTTGCCTAAATTTCTGTGGTGCCATGGATGTCCTCTCTTAACAGATTTGACATAAGAAAGTTGATAAGAACGAAACACACATACACAAATAAAATATATATAAATAAATTCCCATACAACGTGAAGTAACCGGACCTCTCTTAGCATATCAATAATAGGCATTTGTGGTTGCTAAACGCGCATGTGAAAAAGTAATTTAGTTTATATACACTGTACTTATAGAAGTATATAATTATCTCATTTTATGCTGTCTGTATTTGTGTGCACATTGTTGCGTGAATATATTTTTTCCACAATTGTATTAGGAATCGAGTTCCCTATACTGAGAAGTGCACAGAGTTCTGGATGGGACACAATAGAAGACGAAGTGATTGATACAGGTCTATCTTTGGAAAGTTACTCAATGGACGTGACTTACGTTCTACATTTTCGTTATTGTGTCGATTGTGGAAGACGTCTGAAGCGCACAGAAGAATCGAAACACATGAAATGTATTTGCGGATGTGAATTCTGCTTCGTATGTCTGAAGAAAACGGAAGAAGTTGGAAGCGTCAAGGTGTTGCGATGTCAATTGGACAAAACTTGTTCCGTCGCTCCTCGGCAAACTAGAAAGTCATTCAATGAACCCAAAGGTGCAAAACGTTGGTTCAGACCTGCGTCTTCACAGTCATCAAAGCCTAAGCCAAAACCTTCACAATCAACAAATTCTGAACCTCGCAGCGCAAATACAAGAGGCTGTTTTGGAGACCGTTGCAGAATATTATAAGAATTGATGCATCGCTTGACGATCAAGCGCATATACGATCACATTTAAGACAGAATTATAGCCTTACGCAGTAAATGATTAGTTATATTTTACGACGCAGGACAAATAAATACGTAGTCATGCTCATTAAACGTACTTACTGACCTATGGAATAATACTCTTTCAAAGTAACACCTTTTTTCCATTTGTGAAGTTTAAAATTATTGAAAGTACATTATGCAACGCCGTTGAACATTGTCTTAGAACTCAAATAATGAGTATGGAATATTGCTTGAATAAATGTCACGAAGCTTATGGTTTCATTGACTATAGGCCTACTGTATTTTAAGAGAGCAAAATATTCGACCTTGATAACGAAATAGGATAGGCGGATTAGGAGCCATCTGAGAAGTCGTCACAAAAAGAAGAGTTGACTTTTACAGCCTGAAAATTCAAAATTTCACGTTGAACGCCTTTGGAAAATAGAAATAAATGTCAGCACAATCTCATAATAATGAATTAAAGAATATCCATATGTTTTCTTTTAAACAAGTACACCGGCGGGATCTTAAGATATATATATATATATATATATATATATATATATATATACCTACATGTGTCACCATTATCAATACATATGGGCCTTTCATAACAAACTTGTGATAGCAAGGTGCGCAATTAAAATTATAAAATTTCTGAAACCATATAAAAGTGAAGAAAATTAAATTGTAAAGAGAGGGATTGAAATTGTGCGAAGGTTTGGAACTCGTGGTAAAACCCATCAGGCTCGGGTTTAACTATGGAGAGCTTTCAGTGTTAGGTCTACAGCAAATGTTTCGCTTCGGATATTGAAATAATGAAACGGGACTTAATTTTCCCTGGATGCTTCTCGTGATGTCTTTGCGAATTTTTGCCAGCGATGTCTATCGCTGATCGCCGTGACTTTGGCCTTATGTAGAGGCGGCTCCAGAATCTGGCAAGTGGGGGCCGTTAGGATGGCAACTTTTATGCATGGGTCAACTATTTTTTTATAAACCTGGACAAGTCTAGTTGCGAGGAATGAATGCACTAAAGTAGGGGGCCTCTGAGGGGCCAGACATTCAATAGGAGGCATGAGCCTTTGGAAGAGGCGTCATTTGGGGGATGGGGGGCTGTGGCCCCCAAGGAAATGAAAATATTAATTTATAATGTATTAATGTGCAAAAATTGCAAAAATTGCCAAAAATATAAAAAATTGCAAATTTTTCAACATTGGTCCTAAAATTTGCCAAGATTGCTCAAAATTTGCAAATAATGCAAAAAATTGCAAAAAATGGCAAAATATTGTTTAAAATTTGCAAAAATTTGTCAAAAATTTGCAAAAAATTTTCTCGCTTCTTCTCAAGAAAAGTTTGCAATAACGCCACTGGCCCTTGGAACTTCTGTTGGGGCCGTCTCTGGCTGGAAGAAATCCAAGCGAGAACGATTAAATATAGGTATAAAAAGTAAAAGTAAAGGTTTCACCCGTAGGCTCAATGCCCGTAGGGTCCGGTGCTGATCCCCGTGTTTTGTAGTCAACAGCCCATAGGCGGCTAAGCCATACATCGGCGGACGGTGGCCAGTCTCTTCCGCCGAACCTATGGTTATAGGTATAGTTTCCGCATAACCATAATATTTTTACAAAAATGAGCAGGAAATAAAGATATAGCCTATGTGACTTTTGTTGGCTCGTATGAAATGCTCTAATCCATAAATTTGCTTAGGGCCTATACATGTTCTTCTCTCTTAAGACTCAAGATTACCCGATTTGATTTCCACCGAATCAGCGTGATTACTTACTGAAGTTACAGCTTGATCTGGCCTCCTTGCATACCAATGCTGTCGATGGTAAATATTTTAGAATCGAGTGATTTTGAATTCGATTAATGTAGGCCTACCTAGAATTCTCTTATAATTATATGCCTACAGAATTCTTGTTTCGCTTCTTAACCAGTATAATCGACAGCAAGAAAACGCACTCACTGTTATAAATAGTTGTCTATTTTAAACTTCATATGTCGATAAACAAATGCCGCATATGTAGGCATTTCCAAGGAAATTTCAGGTGTGCGTGATATCGACTGATATGCCATTTTCACTTTCTGTTTTGCAAACAACTACACTGTTCAGAAAATCAAGTCAATATAAAGGACAAGAAGACAGATACCAAGGTTTGAATAATATTTAGTCTCACATCATTGTAGTAGTCTTCGGAGTAGGAGTAATGATAAGCAATCTATTTCCTATTATTGTGGCTCTAAAATTCCTGCATTATTATAGCAACAGAGATTAGGCCTACATTGACGCATTATACTGGCCCTGTTAAATACAATTAGACCCAGAGTTATTCAATTTTATGGCTATGATCTACTTTGTCTCAAAACATTAGATTTAGGAAAATTACTGTAGGTTGTCGTTTCCTCTCCAAAGCATTTTGACATGAGACAGTATTTTTACCAGGCTAGGCCAATAGCTAAATGTGCATTGGAAACCTCAGTTATAACCCATAAAGCACAAATACAGGCATTTTTGGAACTGCATTTGAGTACCTTCTTTGCGTTTTTATCAACATCCTACAGGCGTTCTATGAGAGAAAATTGAGAATCATGAGTTTGAGTAGACTATTATATCACTTTCGCTTTCTCTTTTGTCCTACTTTACGATTTAATGCTATTCTATTTTCACTGTCTAACCAACGTTTCAGATGAGGATGTATCTGTATCTGTCGCTGTACCAGTGAATGCTTCGATAGTTCATTCGATGGTTGTGTCTGAATGAGCCGTCAACTTGGGTTCGATCCGCGGGTATTCACATGTCCCACTGTCACAGAGCTAACAATAGCAGAGATTGGTTTTAGGTTGAGTAGCGCATTGATATGAGGCGCTATCTAAATTTAACATTTTATAATTGAATATAATTTTATTTGAGTTAAAAAAATGCCCCAACATTAAAACGAATGTTTGTTATCTGGAGTTACTGACGCGTCACATGCAAAAGTCAGCGGAGATCAGTGACGGTGTCAGGTTGTTAACTAAAGAAGGGCTTGAAGCAGGGCCTGAAAGTTTTTGCCAGGTCCGGACCGGCCAGAGAAATTGTTGGTCAATCACAGAATTACGCAATGTATAGACCAGTGGTACCCACCGCACAGGGGCAATTTGAATTTTTAGGGAGATTAGAAATTTGAAATTTTTGACAAGGCAATTTGAGATTAATATAGCAACAGTGAATATATATTAGAGAAAGATTTTCTGATTTTAACAAAATTGATTTTCCAACATGGACGATGCAGCCAGTGCTAGTTGATCTATTTGATGTTTCAATGCATGTACCAAGAAGAACTCTTAGAAATGCAACATGATGTCTCATGTCTCAACATGATGAACTCTCAGAAATGCAACACTGCTTTGTTCACTGTTAAAGGAACAATGAAAATTATTTTAAGTCACAGGGCTGTAGGATTTTACGGATGTTTAGGTTGGGAGGGACTATAAAAGGTTGTGAACCACTGATTTGAAATTTTGGACAGGGCAATTTGAGAATAATATAGCAACAATGAATTTTTGGAATTATTTATTAGTTTTCTAGACCTAATCCAGGCATCTAGGGCTTCATATATATATATATATATATATATATATATATATATATATATATATATATATATATTTGGACAGGGCAATTGATTGTAAACTTGTTGATTGCATTAATTATAATACAAGATAAATAAATTAGGCCTATTAACTCTTTATGTCATGCATATTAATAAACCAGAAATTTGAAACATACAATACGTACTGATAACACTGGTCTACATCAATTTTGCTGACTTGAAGACAACATGTGATCTTTATGTATTTTGGTGTGCTGAATCCAAAAATCACACCCATTTCCTCCCATCACGTCCAGTTTTCCCGCAAAACGCTGTTTACTGATTTACTGTTTACAGTAATAACATGGCATTATGCATTAGAATTCTTTAGCTATATTGAATATGCAAAAGATAAGGATGTGCAAAAGCTATGCTTAATATGCAGTGGACATAACTATTTAATAACACAACAGTTTAATAGGCAGTTTTAAACTGCAGACGTCAGCATTTTATGGATATAGGCCTATATAAGCAGCGTGAAACCGACGGCAGCATTCAGTCGTTCATGAGGCTTACAAGTTGCAGCAAATGTAACTATTTTAACTAGTTTTCTGTAGAATATGTAAACCAGCACTTGAACACTTCGTGGGTAGTGCAGGAATGATCCTGACAAATTTTGCTACATTTGTGGTTGTTTTACAGCACCTAAACAAAGGAGAGAGGTGTTTGAATTTGTGCATAAAGCTTATCATGCATATTTCGCAGTTAAATTGGGTGACCAGGAAAACCTTGGGCACCGCATAAAGTGTGCAGGACATTTGTTGAAAGCCTCAGACAGTTCATAATGTGACTAAAGGTCAGAGTTTTTCTCTGTCTTAGCTTTCTCTGGTCTTAGCTTTGGAGTTCCAATGGTGTGGCGAGAGCCTCGAAACCATGCATGTTGATAACTGCTACCTCTGCCTGGTAAATATTTCAGGCATGTCCACAAAGACAAAATCTTCCAACCAGTACCCAAATCACCCCTCTGCTCTGAGACCAGTTGCTCACTGTGACGAAGTTCCTGTACCTATTTGCACTACTTTGGGTGTTTCTGACAACGATGAATTTAGTCAGTCAACAGACACGAATGGTGAAGATTTCATGGCCTCAGAAGTTGACGCTGGAATGCACCAAACGTTCAACCAAGCTGAGTTGTAAGACCTTATATGAGATCTAGATCTGCCGAAGTCGTCAGCAGAGTTACTGGGTTCAAGACTGAAGAAAAAGAACCTGTTCAGTGTTGGCTCCAGGAACCACGCTTATGTATCATGGCAGAGAGAATGATCTTTTGAAATATTTTCATATGGAGGAGGAGTTTGTATACTGCATCAACATCAAAGGACTTATTGAATCAATGGGATGTTATAGTTGTAGACAAGATGCTTTTTACGACCTGATTACTGACTTACTTGGCAACTTAAGAGTCGAGAATTATGACCTTTCAGTTCAAAAATTCGAAGATTGCTTTCGAAGACTGGGAGCAACATGAGTGTCAAGTTGCATTTCCTTCATAGCTACCTGAACTTCAAATCTTGGAGCTATGAGTGAAAAACAAGGAGAATGCTTCCATCAAGACATCACGACCATGGAACATAGATATCAAGGCAGATAGAACTCAAACATTGTGGCAGACTACTGCTGATGTTTACAGCGTGACAACTGTGACCATAACTATACCGGAGCATCCAAAAAGAAGATTCCTTTCTCAAAACTTAAATTTAAGCAACTAGCTATTGCTCTTATTGCTCTCTTGGTTAGAAGACAGACTCATTTTTGGCTGAATAAAAATATTACGTGTTATCGGTTCTTCAGAATTTCCTATTTTCCCTTATGTTTGACTTTAACACCTTTAATTAAGCATTCCTCATTTGCGAAAAAAATTTGACGTATTGCATAATTTTTGACTTCATATCTGGAATCAGCACCTCTCAATTGGGTAAAATCAGCAAAAATACTTAAGTCAGCAGAAAATTTTTTTAAAATGTAGACCAGTGTAATATTAATTATTGTGTCATAAGTTTACAATCTGAGCTGACCAGTGAATTGCATATATGTAATGTAATGTAATGTAATGTAACAAGATATTTGTATAGCGCCTCTTCTGAAAGATCACTCAGAAGCGCTTCCACAGCAAATTACTGTATATTAACAAAGAGATAAGTTTTAAGTCGTTTCAAAAAGAGGGCCATAGAATTAGGAGTTGCTAAGCCACGCATACTGGCGTCAAGAGCATTCCAAAGGATAGGGCCAACTGATTCAAAACCTCGCTTCAGGAACATGGAAGTTCGTGCTTGGGGCACACTGAGAAGACCATTGGTTGTGGACCGAAGACATGGCCGACCAGGATAGAGCTAAGGGGATGGAGTAGCTCTGAAAGGTAAGATGGAGTGGCACCATAAAAGAGAGAGTGCAACCACTCTCAACATACGAAACTCAACTCGAGCAGGATAAGGCAGCCAGTGTAAAATAGACGTCATATAATCACTAATGTGATCACGTCTTGTGACACCAGCAATCACCCTGGCTGCTGAACGAAGAACCATCTGGAGTTTATCAAGTCGCACCGATGGAAGACCAGCAAAAAGTGAACCACAGTAGTCAAGCCTTGAGCAAATAAATGCATGAATCAAAGTAGAAGCAGATGGCATGTCTAGTGTACGTCGAATCACTCTAAGCTGGCGGAGATGATAGAAGCAACTGCGACAAAGTGAGTTAATATGATCCATAAAGGTTAACTCAGAGTCAAGAATTATACCAAGATCACGGACAGAGGAGGAGGAAAGAGAGGCCGGGGAAGGCAGCCTGCACAGACATATGATCAATTTTTAAGAGCTGACCTCGAGTACCAAACCAGATGAGCTGAGTTTTAGCTGGATTAAGTAAAAGACGATTTGAGTGCATCCATGAATGAAGTAAGTCAGAGGCTTCAACAAATTCACGAGTGATCTGCAGCGCATTAGTGGGGCTGGAATGTGAATAGGCCTGAATATCATCAGCGTACATATGTTTTTAAAATTATATGGTGCAAACAAGCGTGCAACATCAGCAGTATAAAGTATATACAGAAGCGGCCCAAGAACCGAACCCTGAGGACTCCACAAGTGACTGGCACTTCACGGGAGTAGGAAGAACCAAGTGATGCAATCATGCGGCGTTCAGAGAGATAGGATTTTAACCAGGCCAGAGGAAGACCAGAGACACCAAATGAGACAGAGAGGCGCTGTAGAAGAATATCATGGTCAACAGTGTCGAAAGCAGCACTGACATCAAATAGGGCAAGAAGAGTGACTTCTGACCGATCGATGGCCCTATAGAGATCTGAGAGAAGATGCAAGAGAAGCGTTTCAGTGGAGTGTGAAGCACGGAAACCAGACTGGTATTTCGGCAGCAAATCATTAGCCTCAAGATATGGAAGCAGCTGAAGAGTGACAACCTTCTCAAGGACCTTAGATAAGAAACTGAGGTTTGAGATAGGGCGATAACTTGACATTTCAGACTCATCAAGGCCAGTTTGCTTAAGCCTAGGCTTAACTATTGCCAGTTTCTGCGATGCAGGTAGGCAGCCTTCTTTAAGAGACCTATTGCAGAGTAACGTTAAAAAAGGCAAGAAACAGTCAATATAGTCATGCACAATAAAAGTCGGAATCGGATCGAGTTCACAGGTTTTCGTAGGCATAGAGAGGATGACGCGTCGAAGAACATCAAGAATATGATTACAGTATAACGAATACCGAATTTAATGATTATTAAAGTTTTAACTTAATAAGTCTAACTCTAGTTCGCTGTTTCACTGATAGGGTCTGACCAAATAATGACAGGGTCTCGGTCCTGATTTGCGTATGCCTGGCGGAGATGAAGAAAGTTCTCAGATTTAGGCATTTCCATGACATTCACATGTTCACCAAACAAATAGGCATTGTGTAGCATTTTAATAATAACTAAAACAAACATTCATTCCTAGTAAGTGAGTCTACAGTTCATCGGGTTATCAACAGGTTTATTTAGATACTGGTTAAAGAATATATTACAGTAGGAGTAGAACATTAGGCGTAGGCTATATTGTGGAATAAGTCCCTCTTTCTTTTATGAAAATTGGAGCACTGCTTTGTTACCACTATAGCAGCGGCGGCTCCACAGGGGGTACGGGGGGCGCGTGCTCCCGCTATTGAGTGCCTGGTCCCCAGTGGCTCCCCTGTTGGGACCCTATACTTAATACTATATACCTAATAACAAATGGTTGGCCCCATGGTTAGAAGTTGCCACCCCAATGGCCCCCCACTTGCCAAATCCTGGAGCCGCCACTGCACTATAGGCTAGTGATTAGGCATTCTTTGACAATTACAGTAAGTCATGTTGATCTTAAAAATCATTCATCGTAAAGAGGTTTTAAATTTGTTGAGATAAAGCAGATATAAGGTTTGTTTGTCATACTGTCCATAAATGGAATTGGGATTTCTAAAGACCAAACGCCGAGAAAACACGGCAGCTGTGAGTTTTTTGGCGCTCCAAAATTCATTGCAATGTAATATCTTTGTTAAATTTCTTTTATAGGTTAAGTTTTACCTAAACGATCAAAAACTGAATACCGAATTAGCAAAATTTGTTCAGAATTATTAATATATTATTCTCATTTCACTGTAGGCCTATTAACGCGGCATATTACAAGCAGAGTCCATGACCATTGTACCAATGTTCGTCAGGATGCGCATCTGTCAGAGTGCTATGCCGAGTTAAATTGATTTGATGGAACGTCCTAAAGAGTAATACTTATAATAATAATAATAATAATAATAATAATAATAATGTAATTTTAAGTGGTTTAGGAGGCTAAGTAAGCCTGTGTGAAAACCACTGATGCAACCACCTGCATTCAATAACCTAGTTTTCCGAGATAGCCTTTGAATCTGTTTACTGTTTCAACTGTCACTCCCGGAAATTGTGTTCTAGGAAACGAGGTATGCATGTGGACCATCTGAGCCCATTATTGGCACATTCAGGTGTCCAATAATTGCCTATATGGGGGCTTACGCTTCTTGTCCGGTTGCGGCAAAATCAGTCGAACAATGACTCCTCTAGCGGGTGAGTATGTACTTGGTGTGTTGATGTTTAATACAATCAGTGAATGGAGCATAACTGCCACGATTTATCATTAATTGTATCATGTTTTCTAGATACAAGATACACAGTGGATGAATAGTTAGCAACTTCAGAAATCTGTTGGACATTGTTGCTTCGTGGATCATTCTCTTCGTTCCAACAGCTCAGCCATCTTTGAAAAACAATTTGTATTGCTGCAAAAATGTCAGGTAAAATGTCAGGTAAGAAACCAGTTGACCACCCAGGCGTTACATTCTTTGGCAGTTTTCCATTTCAAAAGCGTTGCAGTGTCTACATTCCATCAGGGCCACCGAGAGGGGGCGGGCAGGGGCAAATGCAGAGGGGTCCGATAGACTGGAGGAGGCCCGGGCCGATGTATAATTTAGAGTAATAACACAAAAGGGAGCTCGCCGTGTTATATGCACAGGGGTCCGACGAGTAAAAGGGGGGCCCGGGCGCCGAGGAGATCATAAATAGCGTGAAAAACGGCGAAAAGCAATAAAAGGTCATCACTAGTTTTCGATAGTTGCAACACCGTTTCGTAAAATCAATGACAAGCAAAAACGGTCATCAGCAATGCTAAGATCTTGTCAGGATCCGGTCGCTTCTTCTGCAAATGGGGCGCGGAATTTCTCTCAGCGGGCCTGCATTGCATTCGTTACATTGTTTCTGAAGCACATACCCACGGTACCCACCCGCTAGAGGAGTCATTGTTCGCCTGATTTTGCCGCAGCAGGGCAAGAAGCGTATATAGGCAATTATTGGACACCTGAATGTGCCAATAATGGGCTCAGATGGTCCACATTCATACCTTGTTTCCTAGAACACAATGCCGCAAATTGCCGCTTTTATGTGGGCGTGTCTCAGAAGCAATTGACTGGGTGGTCTCACCTGCCCCAAATTCCTACTACTGTAGACAGTTAAAATTTGCAATGGGCAATATAAATGCAAAAAACTGAATCAAGAGCCAGGCAATTCTCCTAAGTGTGACTTTTTCTACACAATTTTATACTAACGCTTTCAGCATATGGCATACATTGTCTTTGCTGTTCTATCTTTTCTTGCATCAGGTGTTATTTAACATGTTTGTTTTGCACAAAGACGCGTGGAAAGGTTAATTCCCGGACAGAGGGAAAGTCTAATTGCATCTGGGAACGAGGTACAAAATCCAAAATCAGTCTTCTACAGTATGTGCTACATTTCAAATGATGGCACAACAAAACCATATACCACGCATACAGCAAATTGGAATAGTTTACTGTATGTAACAAACCCATTAGTTTTCACGTTTTCTCTTTCAGATACAGAAGCTTTGCATCTTCATGTGCAGCGCCAGAGAGACAAACTCATCGATATCATAGATTCTGAATTTGGACTTCTCGACATATTTTTGGAAAATCAAGTTATTTCAAATCGGAACATTAGACGAATTAAATCTGAAATAACAAGCCATAGAAAGAATGAAATACTACTGAATATCATTTCCGTAAATAATAAACATGAAGACTTCATAGCGGCACTTAAACAATCTTCACAGAATCATGTTGTTAACTGGATTATCGCAGATGGAAGTATGTTAGGATTTTAACTTCTAGGATAGGATACTCTTTCATTTCACCACCATCTTCATTTTCGTTACTGAACTTATTGTTCTAATTCCGCAGACACTGTTCATGACATTCAAGATTCCCAGAACCTTTCTGTTTCTATTAGTGCTTCCTTACCAAGCCCGAACCATGTGTCATGCTTAGTTCGATCGTTAAGATTTAAATAATTTGTGGAATTATGAAAATTTATCGCTTGCTGTCATTCAATAATTTGCTTAGAGCCTTACGACGAGCACACGCAGCATAAGAGGTGCCTGTTTTAAAGCAAATACGGATTTCATTCTCGCACAAAGCAAAACTGAAGAATAAAAACAAAAGATAGAACAATAATTGCGAAAAAAGTTACAATTTAAAATCGCAGAGCAGCACAGACGTTGCTAAGATTCCATGCAATATGACATCATCATCACCATAACCACCACCACCATCATCGCCATCATCATCATCATCATCATAACACTGCATAGTCACTAGCGTCGCCACGGGGGGGCAAATAGGGGCAAGTGCCCCCCCCCCCAACCTGCCCCAGACCACCTACCAGATTCGCACAAATCCGGTGAGAAAGTTGTCTGTGAAGGGGGCAGGGGTGGGTAAGGAATCTGACACGCTAGCCCCTTTTGCCCCCCCAACCAAAAATTCCTGGCGACGCCACTGTGCATAGTCCATAAGGACCGTAGGAGCCAAGGGTGTAGAAGTGCTCGTCTATGGCTGTTTCCTTCTTTTGGCCATGTGCGCAATCTGGGTGTTAAGTTCCGTCCATTCAAGAATATCGTTGTTCCATCTTCTCGTGGGTATTCATCTTTTTGAGGTCATCTGATCTTTCCATCATCACTATCTTTAGTAGTCTTTCAGCGTCCATTCTGCAAATGTATCCAAATATTGATACTTTTTGTCTTTGATCTTGTCCATAGGAGTCTTTGTTCCTCTCAGGTTTTTGCAAATGGTATAATTTCTAACCATATCATTATAACGTATTTTCATCAATTTTTTTAATAACATTTCATTTCAAATGTGTTCATTTATATTGTTTAATTAACGATAACATATAATTCCGATCCGCGGAATCTCGTGTAATTAGCTGACATATTTGATTATTTGATTCCCTTTCAAACCGTAGTCAATAAACAATAAACAACAGGATACAACATGCAGAAACCTGCAAATAATTTCTTCTGTTTCAAATATTAACTTCATTATGTTTGCTTCTTTTTATATAAACATTTTCAGAGTATGCAGAGGAATTTGGATTGGATTGGCCACTGACAGACACAGAGAATGAAGCATTAGATAGGAAGCAGAGAACATTGGTGGACATTCTTGATACGTGTGATCTACTCAACAGACTGTATTCTGAAGAAGTAATCAACAAGTGGCAAAAAGAATTAATCGAATCCAAACCAACCAATCATGATAAAAATGACGCTCTCCTAGAAATTGTGAGGCGATTAAGTCGCAAAGGCTATTTGATATTCATAAAATGTCTTCGAGATTCAAATCAAGGACATGTTGCAGACATCTTAGAATTCGGTGGAGGTAAGGCGACAAATCTGATAAAAGTTATAACTGATAATTAAGAGAATATCTATAATATTAAAATCCTTATTCTCTATTTCTGTTACCTTCAGGCGTTCTCATTGGTTGACTATTGGTAGACGGTTTAGACCGTTTAGTCCTTACGTCGCGATGCGTTGGTGGGCGATGTTCGAAGACGACGTTGCTATTGGTAATAATTGTTCGTAGTTTAGCACGGTTTAGTCGAGTCATTGCAGCGTCAGAGGGGTGGGCGTGCGACGACGTTGCTATTGGTAACAATTGTTCGCAGCCTGAGGTAGTTGCGCAATTTTAACGTACATTTTAACGTACACAAAAAATACGTGTACAGCGTCGCAAATGGTCACAGTTGCGTGATTTTAACGTACACAGGCCTAATTATTACGTGGCGCAGAGCTTGGCTAGGTGGCGTATGTACAGTACATCATTGAAATGTTGTTCAGCATGAATTCAATGATTGGGTATTAGGTATAGGTATTGGATTAGTATTATCCTGCACTGCGAGCGAAGCGAGCGCGAGCGAAGCGAGCATCTTTTTAGTATTTTAATAAATGTTTACAACATAAATTCTCTCTATATGCGATGATAGATGCCAAGCCAATATATTTTCAAAAAAATGTCTAAAACAACTTTAATCTATGTTGATAAATGTAGCCAAATTTTTAACGTGTATTACTTATTATTAATATTTATTCACTGAATATTATTGAAGAATGTCCATTTATAATTTGTGGTTTAACATGTGACGAAATATCTATCAGACACAAACAGGACACCGGCAGTACCTTCATTATTTTGCTGATAGAGATTGAAGCGATAGCTCACACACAGGTACACTGTTATTAAATTTGCATGCGAATATACTGTACACTGTATGTCAGTAACCCTACTAACTGCACATAACAGTTATTGAATTCGTGTCATTTCTACTTGGCAGCCATTGTTCCAGTTCATGCAACGTTGCAAACTGACAATTTAGATGAAGCAGAGACCCAGATTGTTAACGAAATGACGGATTTTCTTTGTCAAAGAGCTACTTCAGTGGAGCAGGCGAATCGTTTGATAGCTGGACTGCAGTTGAACATCATGGCCGTTAAGTGCGGTAAAAGCATTGTCCTTTATGTCAAATGTTGCAAAGAAGATGAATTTGATAATCTACGCAAAGTCGTTGAAAATATGGAGTTGAAAGAAGCGCTTGAAAGGCTCTTTAACCTGCTTCTTCGCAATACTACAGTCAAAGTTCTTGCTGTGAAAATCTTTGAAACCGACCTCGCAAAAGCGAAGGAAACATTTGCACGTAAGTTCTGATTATCTGACAGATTAGCGCACATATTTTTTACTATAATCCCTAACCTACCTCTTTTAGGAATAAATCAAATAAATCCAGTGCTGACAACATTAAAATTTGTAGCAATTTAGATATTCCGTGCTCCGTTTCTCGCAATTTTGCATGCGATTTAGGAAAGCTAATACCTGTATCTTAACGGCATCCGATTTGTTTAGCTGTAAAATATGCGATAGAAGTCTAAGACAGTGTAATGACGAAACGTTATGGCGAACGATTTATTTCTAGAGCTATTAAATCATTCACAACAGTTGATTGTCAACAAAGTTGGTAATTGCCTAAAGAATAGGCTTATATTGGATTTTATTTTCAAATAATTTTTTAGTTCGTCGCGAAATGAATGTCACGGCCACCGTCAGACGCGAGACCATTCACAAGGGAGAAATTGAGCGACTCCGCGATTTAACCGAATGTAGCATCTGCCTTGCGACATACACAGACCCAAGAATGTTGCCATGCTTCCACTCCGCTTGCCTCAAATGTTTAGAAGATATGCAAGCAAAGAATACCAAGGGACTTGGTGATGCTTTACCATGTCCGTTGTGTCGGACGGAGTTTTCAATTCCGCTCGAAGGAATGACTGAATTTCAGAAAAATGTCTTCACCGAAAGTATTGTGGATCTCTCAAAGGCAATTCATGTCTTGAATAAATCCATCGATTGCAATATCTGTATGGAAAGATCAGAAGTTACCGATGCAAAGACGAGGTGTTTGAATTGCTGTGAAAACTATTGTCTACAATGTTCAGAGATTCACAAGAGCAAAACACTAACAAGAGATCACAAAATCGTTGAACTGAATACGGAGTCTGATGAAGAAGAGATCAGAAGCATGTATCCAATTAGAGGATGTAAGAAACATTCAGACAGAATGTTGGATCATTACTGTAGCGACTGTAAAACAGCCGTTTGCGTCGCATGTGCTGTCGAAGATCACTGCAATCACAAATGCATAGATGCAAACACATTCGATAGAGAGTTTTGTCAAAGACTTGAGGGAAGTGTCAAAAAAATGAACGACTTCAGAGACCAAATATTGTCAATAAAATCAGACATCGAAAGACAGGAGCGTGATTTTCTAGGAAACACATTGGAAATAGAAAATTCGATCAAGAGAAAAAATCAGGAGCTGAAAGATTTGATCGACCAACATACGCAGGCAGTTTTAGATAAACTGTGTCTTCTAAAGCAAAAACGCCAGAAACAACTAGAGACAGAAATGGCTGAAATTAGCAACAAATTAGCAGTTCTTGAGAGTTACGTGACTTACTGCCATGAGTTGAGGACAAAGGGATCTTCGAGTGATGCATGCTCGAACAATGCCTGCAATTTAATTGAAAGAGCTTTAGAGCTGGCCAAAGGAAGCGAAACATACATGAATTATGGAAGACTATCAGTTTACGCTGAATTCACTGCCACAGAAGAAAATGCGCTTCTTCAAAATGTAAGCAACGTAATTGGGGACGTGTCAGGTATGTTTCGCTAGTGACTGATTACAGTATTTACCATTAATATCTATAACATAATTTCCTATAAGTGAATTTCTACTAATAAGCAACCTAATTAATAGTGAGTCATAATAATATTGTTGACCTCAACTTTGTGCAATGTGTATGCCATTATGATCGCAGATCTAAGATCAACTGCAAACATATAGAAATATGTAACTAAAGTTAAACAACCAGGATGGGAATTTAAAATTGCCCGAAATGTTTTGCAGGTATAATAATAATAATAATAATAATAATAATAATAATAATAATAATAATAATAATAAACAAGGTTTAAAGTGATTCAATAGTATCTGCCCTATGTGAGAACCAAAGTTAACAAAGAATCGCAGACAGAAACATTCGGAAATCAATGTTGATAAAAGTATAGTATAGATTGAGGTAGCCTACTGTATAGCAGTGCATGCACGCGCAAATCACATACATGTGATTTCAAAAGGCCTGGGTTACGAAAGGCTTTTGATAAATAAAGTACTGTACTTAGAGTTTGTAGATTTTGCTTTACACATAAATCTTATAGCCGTTCAACGAACTGCGAAATCAGCAAAATGAAGTATTCAAGTTCAGTACATTTAAGCTTTGCTATGAGATCTACTAAGCGACTCGGTGCCTTTTGAAGCATATGCCTAATTCAAATATTAAATTGAAAAATGATCTGAAATTGTAACAACACAACATCTACAAGCAATAGGCCTACAAGTTAGTGTTCTTTCTTCTACAGAATCTGGCTGTGATAATACAATTGAAAATTGCGCCTTCGTCACTTGCGCGAACATCGGTTATTCGAGTTCCAGAAATGTAATCAAGATAAATTTGAATACGCCAGACGATGTTTCCAACATGCACCCAATACCCACTGACATGCAGTGGGGAGTAGCAGCTGCCATTGGCTGCAATTCAATCTTCGTAACCGGAACAGGAAAGAATAACAATGAAATCTGGAAATTCGGGTCAGCGTCCTGCAATTGGATCAAATGCGCGTATATGACCCAAGGAAGAGGTTTTCACAGCGTGGCGTTTGTTAATCACGTTTTGTATATTTGTGGTGGACGTTTGAACAATTCCGGGAAAACACTACTTGACGTTGAAGCATACGATGCCAATGATAACAAGTGCACCAAAGTTGGAAAACTGCTTTACCCGATTACTGATTGCAGCAATTGTGTTTCTTATAAAGGCTCGCTCTATATCTTTGGTGCATGCGATGACAATGACAACTCTGTCAGCGTCACAAAAGTTCAAGTGTATGACACACAATCTAACGTCTGCACCCTGCTTCCGTCGGAAATTCCGCGTGAGGACTGTTTTCTACGCGCTGTACTTTGGGAAAATATCGTTATTTTGGTCGGAAGTTCGAGCGGCTTTCTATTCCATCTGGACAGCGGAACTTGGCAGGTGAGAGACCAGTTTAAGACTGATGACGTCCACTTTGGATTGAAGATTTGCAAAGAGAAGTTATTTGTCATCGGTGGCGTTTCTAAATGGGCTTCTTCTGACAATAGCGACGTAAGATGGATTCCAGTTGAGAATATTCTGAACGAAGAACCCATCGAATGGATGCATCACGCCAGATTACCCTATTCATTATTTGTTTATAACCTTACTTAATAGGGGAAATGGAGGAAACAATATAGGCGCAGAGAGCTGAGGGGGTTTCGTGGGATACAGTAGATGAAGATAAAGTACAAAGTCACTAAGAGGCTGTCCATTAATTACGTCAACAATTTAGGGGGAGGGGTTTGAAAAAGTTTGACAGTTGTTGACCGGGGGAGGGAGTCAAGAGAAGTTGACGTCAACAATTTCACTTTTTTACAAATCAAAAAATAAGAAATTTCATGGAATACTACTTATTACAATGGAAAAAGCATGACAAAAAAGGTCATCACCACCACATGTTGACAATCGATGAGCAAAAAATGTAAAAAATGGTCATCACCGCAAAAATATTAACCTTGTTATTGAGACCTGTCATTGATCTGGTGGGGGGGGGGGGTCAAAAGTTTTTGACATAATTATTGGGGGAGGAGTAACTGAAAGTTGACAGTTGTTGACAAGGGGAGGGGTCAAAAATTGCCCACAAATTGTTGTCATAATCATAATTAATGGACAGCCCCTAATCGAAATCATTAGCACACATAGATTTTGCTGCAGTCACACATCTTATAAATAATTCCAACTAACTATGTTTTCTTTTGTAAGTTTCATATTTAAGAGTGCTAATGGAGTAGTAAATTTTATGTATTGTAAGTTGTCTTTGAAATGTTCTATTCTGAATTGATTTCTTAATGGAAGTGTTATGCAACAGCTTCTGATTTAAAGCTAATAATCAAGAACAAGATCGAAAGCATAAAGTAATAATGATTTCTTCCACTGAATGTTATTGCGTTTTATGAAATTTTTCACACTCGATAGAAACATTCTGGATTTTTCTTTTGTGAATTATGAATGGCTTTGGCATTGACAATTAAAACAAAATAATCGAACTTGAACCCTTCGTGATACTTTAGGCACAGCCTTCTATTTAAGTTATCAGTTTGAGAATTTGAGCTTATTAACTTAATGGTCAACAAAAATGTCAAATTTCCATTTCTTACGTTCAGGATTTGTATGTAACAATAAAAATTTATCATCAGCCGGATAGATGTGCAATTTATTTGATTTTATCCAACGATCAGTTAAGGCAAACATGTGAGACATGCTGTGGATAAATTTCAAGCTAAGAAATTTGCCAAGAGTAGACAATCGAAAGAGTAATTTCC
Organism: Metaphire vulgaris; assembly: GCA_018105865.1. Classification (NCBI taxonomy): domain Eukaryota; kingdom Metazoa; phylum Annelida; class Clitellata; order Crassiclitellata; family Megascolecidae; genus Metaphire; species Metaphire vulgaris. Next base: position 12,290,527 of record CM030854.1, read on the forward strand.
ATATTATCAGCATGCCAATAACAATGACAATAGCGAAATTCCAGATACAATTTTGCTCAAGGTACATAAGACAGGCAATCATTATGGGACCCCATAAATCACACATACACACACATATATATGCATATATATATCATTTATATATACATTTATATATATATACACACATATATATAATTATATATGTATATATACACAATCGTCGTCATCATCATCATCATCATCGTCAAAACGACGTCATATAATAATTGCTTGGCTGGACGTTGCTCTTTATATCTTATCGCCTATACAACTTTATACCTTTGAGCATTTGTGTATTCCTCCTTCTCCGTCCTTCTTCTTCTCCTACCGCCCCCATCTTCCACTCTCCTTTCTCTTTTCCAAACTCTCACCTTTCATTTCTCAATCTCCTTTACCCTGTCCTTCTCCGTCACTTTCTCATCCCCAACCTCTTCTTCAACCTTCTCACCCTTCACCTCCCTCACTTTCCTTTTTCATATCCACTCCTCTCTCATACCTCAATCCCATCCCCACCTCTCTCCCTTCCTCATCCATTCTCCCAATCCCCTCATCCTCATCCCTTTCCAGCATGCAATCCCTGTTTTAAAATGCCCTTAATTTCTAGTGCTTTCTGTATTTGCAATGATCATCAACAAATCGCAAATGCAAACAATTGAACATGTAGGAATATGGTTTAGCAAAGCCAGTCCCATCTTCAGTCTGTCCGTTTACATGTAAATGCAAAGATAATGACTGCCAAAAGCATGTTAAGCGATCTGATATCTGAATTAGGTCGCACAATGATATCCGGTTTGTGTAGTCACTTTTGGCAGTCATTATATCTTTTATCTTATCATTTATTTATCTTTTATCTTATCATTTATTTATCTTTTATCTTATCATTTATCTTTGGCAGTCATTATCTTACATATCAATTGCCAGCAAGTACAAATAGTTCCTTAAGATTCGTCCCTGACCAATACCGTCCATATCTGATCGTCCATATATTTTAGGAGAACACGATTTTTTAAATGATGAAATCGATCTGGTTTTGTCCAACTTCTAGATACACAACAGTCTTGCTCTGTCGAGAGTTGGACAATACCAGTTTTGATCTGCATCAAAAACGCACTCGCCCCTATAAATAGATGTCTATATATAAATTCAATAGTCACGGCTGTAGGTATTTCCAAGCAAAGCCAATTATGCCAATATATCTTTGAATCTGTTATTTACACTTCCTCCTTATAGCGAACAGTTGCGCAGTTTTTAAAAAATTAGCCAAAAAGTGACAAAAAAGAAGAGAGATAGCAAGATTTGAATCATATTCAGACTCAAGTCATCTTATTAGTATCCGGACAATAGCAAGGATAAATAGCTTACTATCTTTTGTGGCAATCGCAATCAAGTCCTGGTGACCTGGACATATTGACATATTTAATACCGTAGGTTAGATTTATTATAATACTAATAGCAATTTGTAGTGCAAGTGTATTTCCATATCTGCTTATGCAGATCATGTCGACACAGGTTTTTTTGAATAGCAGGATCTTGTTTTCTTGCTTTACCAATGTGGTAATGACAATATATTTGTATCTGATTCAGTCTTTGCATTAGTGATCTCATGAAAACCCCAGCAACGATATTAATAGACGTCTATTTCGGCAATTGCGGTCACATCGCTCACCAGTATAATGACAACCCATAATGTATCACATGGTGTTGTCGTTTATGATCCTATGCCACAATTAGTTTAAATATTAACGCCCGTTAAATCAGTCATCACTCAAAATCTGCAACCGCGCTTTCTCACACGCCGCACCAGAACTTTGGAACTCAATTCCAGCCTCCCTCCGCAGCCTACGACATGGTCAAACAATAAGCTCCGAATCCTCATTTCCTTTAATTCATTCACTGTCTCCTCAAACCTTTAGGTCTAAACTTAAAACCTTCCTATTCGAAAAGCCATTTCCCCCATAGCAACAACAACCTGACCCGCTGCCTCATGGATACACTGACCTTTGCCCGGCCGACAAACCACCCTGCCTATAGCTATTTCAAGAAAGATTAAGCGCATAAGAATAAGCAGCTACTGCTGTGCTGCTTTCCGAGGCGCTGTAGAAGTTTACGAGATTTTACTTACTTACATAGTGCCATGATTTTTAGCTAAAAGACTTGATGACTGATAATCAGAAGCGTCGATGAATTGTCGGATACTTTTGCAACGTTCATGGTTCCTTTTTGCTTCAAGAATTTAGTCTTTTATCAAAACAGCATAAATGTCAGGTATGAAACTAATCAGGTGATAAAATATAATCTTCCTCCGGATATGACAACACCCTATTATTTCTAACTACGTTGAGAAACTCTTGATGGCAGATTTGTTTGAAATTGCCATTTTAAAAATGTACTCATAATAGCGCTGAACATGATTCAATCAAAGTCTAATAATCGTAAGGGTACAGTATTTCTAAAACTGCTGAAGTCAGTAACGCCACGTAGGCGTTCACACTGAACAAAAGATGTATTGTCCAAAGTTTCATTGCTATTTTTATAAATTTTGCTCCATGATTTTTCCATTTGCTTGACTGTATACTGTAAGCAGTAGGGAGTGCGGTATAGGACCTATGTAGGAGAAAGGCGCGAATAGCTTGTAATTGCTTCATGTTGTCATTAATCTATTTGGCATAATGAAACATTTAGACACGCTTTCCCTCCCAATTGGTAGAGCTCTCTAGATATAGGTCCTCATTGTCAAAGTCAAAATCATGCATTTACCAAGTATGATATTGTGAACATATAATCGGCAAGGCACACTGTAAGACCTAGAAAGGGTAAACTGCAACGATGCCTGTTTGAACTTTCAGATTCAGATACTTTACGCCTTCGTATGAAACGTCACAGAGACAAACTCATTGAGATCCTGGATTGCGAATTTGGACTTTTAAACATATTATTAAGAGACCGAATTCTTTCTGGGAGCGAAATTAGAGTGATAAAATCTGAGCCAACAAGCGATAGAAAGAATGAAACCCTTCTATTTTACATTTCCGAAAATGGCAAACATGATGCCTTTATGGCAGCTCTCGAAGAATCATCCCAGACTCATGTCGTAAACTGGATAATAGCCGATGGAAGTAAGTTTGGCCCCTATACTTAATTTCTATCAGTATCAAATTTATAACAATAATCATCAATGTTATCGGCATCAATATCAACAACATCAGCAATAATTATCGTTATTCAGTGGTGGTTCCACGTTGGGGATGACTGGGGTGCATGCCTCACCGAGATTTATTTGCTTATCATAGGCGTTTGACGCTGGGCATCTGTATGCAAAATAGAACTGATGACCGTTTTACTTGTCAGCTCTTTCCAGTAAATTATATATATATATATATATATATATATATATATATATGATAATATAACGCCTACGATAAGCAAAAAAAAATCTCGGTGAGGGATGCACTGATATATATATATATATATATATATATATATATATATATATATATATATATATATATATATAATATATATATATATATTTGTCATAAAAAAATACTGTTAACGTTTTTGTTCGTCCACCTTTTTCGGGATTTCATTTCACCCCCCACCAACTTTCTAAAAATTCCTTGCATCCCCCCACCAAAAATTCTTGGAACCGCCTCTGTCAGCATTTACAAATTATGGACAATGAACACGTACAGTAGGTCTTCGGTATGTTTTCAATTAGTTCTCATTTTTGTGTGTTCAAAGCCCTATATATGGCTTCATTCCTGCAGGCTGTTTTACACTATTCGTTTACTGTAGGGCTATATCAAAGCTATTACCGGTACTAGGATTGTGAATTTGGGGGTGTCGACCTCAAATGGGGGGTGTCCGGAGCTAATTAGTATGAATTATGTAAGCATACCATTGTCACATTATCAAATTTGGGGCGTGTCGACCTCAAATTGGGGGTGTTAATAGTGTTAGGGGGTGTAAGAATATCCCTGAAGGCGCCTGAACATGAATTTAATATGCACTCCGAGCTCTTTAAAAACCAAACCCTTTTAAATGTGGCAATGACTTTGTAATCTTTCGACCAAGTTTGACAAAACTCGGCAGCGATGTCTCTGAGAGACTTTCCAACAGTCAAAGAAAGTCAAATTCCACTGGTTCGAAGTAATTTGCTACTGGTGCATTATGCATGTTGGTTTATTAAAAACGAAGCTCAGATTGACTTAGGTAGTTGTATCCTGATCTAAAACCTACAAAATGTTTTAGAATCGGTCCAGTATTAGCAAGGCTGTGCTAATAAATGCATTGGCTACGTTTTTAGTGGACATGGTGTATTAGGGTTTTAGACTGTATGTGCAGTTTTGTTTTGTGTAGTTCGAGAAGTTGACCTTCACTGCGATATATGAAGCAGGCTATTTTACAGGAATTTGCTTTCGAAGGGGGGTCCCATAATTGCAGGGGGTGCTAATGTCCAGTGTTTCATGTAGACTTCTTGGACCCAGGGGAATAGAATTTGGCGTGGCGGGGGTCGATGCTTGGCCCCCGGAAAGAAAATACAAGTCGAAATATGATTTCCGTTGTCATCTTTTCCGTTTTCATACGGCCCATTCTAATTTTCGTGGAGTCAGTTATAGTGGCTCAAGTTTCATTTCCCAGAGGTGAATTTCTCCCTTTAGAACTTTAAATGAATAGTCTTAGCATCAGTCTGCTTTGGTGATAGACAACACCACCCCAGGGAAGGGGTGTAGGGGCAGGGTGTGCTTGCCACAAACCGGGAATGTAACACCCAGCTGGGGTGTAGGAAAATCCCTGATTTGAACTTGATTATATCCAATGCTTACAGCTTTTAACCTGAACAATTTTAGACTATGACGATAAATTTGGCTTGGAATGGGCACTGAAAGATGAAGAAAATGGAATCTTAGACGACAATCAGGCATCATTGGTGGACATTCTTGACACGAGCGATCTCCTTAACAGACTGTATTCTGAAGGAATAATCAACAGATGGCACAAAGAATTCATTGAATCTAAACCAACGAATCAAGATAAAAATGAAGCTCTATTAGAAATTGTCAGGCGATTAAGCCGCAAAGGCTATTCCATATTCATAAAATGTCTCCGAGATTCAAATCAGGATCATGTTGCAGACATCCTTGAATTCGGTGGAGGTAAAAGGCGACAAATCCTATCTGAATTAAGAAAATGAATTGTTAAGATTACAGCGTCGTTCTAATTGCTGAAAATTCAAATCCAATAGATCTTCGAGAAATATCTCCAAACAATTTCATCTACAGTGTAGGCCTATTAATTATAATATTTTGGATTTGAACTTTTCGAATTTAACATTAATTGTGACTTGCGATTAGGCAATTGAATGTTGCTGATACTACATGTGACAATCAGAGGCGTAGCGTCCCAATGGCTATTATGGCTCTAGTCATGGGCGGCACACACGATGGAGACGGCAAATTTTGGAAGCGACCTTTTTTTGCTTGTTTGTAGGGTTGTTGAGGAGTTTTGGCGAAGGCGAAGGGGGCGGCAAAATGTACAAGGGGCGGCAAATTCAGCCGGAACGACCGCTTTTTGCTTGCTAGGTATAATAAAAGTAAATTGGGGCGGCATTTTTCCAGGAGCCATGGGCGGCACGAGTGCACGCTACGCCACTGGTGACGATGATACAAGTTTTAGAAAACAGTTTCAGAGAAACCTTATGAATGTAATGGCATAGGAATCGATTGTGTAATCTTAATATCATATCTTTACAACGACTGCTTCAGTCATTAAATTCATTTGAATATTCTACTTGATAGCCATTGTTCCAGCTCATGCAACTTTGGAAAGCGAAAATTTAAACGACGCAGAGACAGAACTTGTTGCCAAAATGCACGATCTACTGCATTCAAACACTACAACAATGGAACAGGAAAATCGTGTGCTAGCCGCTTTAGAGTTGAAAGTCATCGCCGCTAGACGTGGTGAAAGCATCATTCTTTATATAAGATGTTGCAACGAGAAAGAACTTACGCATCTGTGCAGGGTCGTTAATAATATGAGGATGAAAGAAACATTTGGAACATTCTTTAACCTGCTTCTTGAGAAACAGAGGATCGGAATTCTTGTTGTGCAAATATTTGAAACCGACCTCGCAAAAGCAAAGTCAATATTTGCACGTAAGTTCCGGTTACACGAAACGACAAGAACAAACATATTGATATTTTATTCTGACCCTAAGCTATTGCTTCGTCGAAATACTAGCATGCAGTAATAAATCCTTTTAAAATGTAGATTCTTGTCTTATTAATGATAAAACGTTTCTAGTTAACACCATAACTGTTCTTTTGTTACTGACCTCTTCATTCCAATCAGTAAACTAAGCACCGTGTGAAAAATGTTTTGCAATCATCTTCATTTGCGATTTAAGTAATTTTTGTTTGTAAATTCAGTTACAATTCATATCTCGTACCATGGGTACAATTTCAGCTACGGCCAAAATGCGTTGTTCAAGCATTAACTCTGAGACTCTACGCAGCCGTTTGCTGTATTGACTTCGTACACTCGAATTTAGAAGCTGCACTTTGGATTGTTGTGAAAACTATCTTCCTTAATGTTAAGAGATGCATAAAATCAAGGGGCCGGCACAATACCACTAAATCGCTTAAATGAAGAACGAGTTGAAGGAGGTAAGGTTCAGAAGGGTGCTTCGAATCGAAAATGTAAGACCCATTTTCACAAAATGTTGACCATTATTGTAGGAATTGCTGAGCAGTTGTCTGGGAGTAATTTATGCGGCAATGCTGGCAATTTAATTGAAAAACCCGAAGAATTGGACATCGAAAATGATGATTACTTGAGAGATCCAGGAGAACCAGCTGACGTGCAATTTGCTGCAACAGATCAAAATACAGTCTTTCACAACATCAGCACAGTAATATGGAAAGTGTCAGGTATGATTCATTAGTGATTATATAATTGGTTGAATATCGTGAACATCTAGTATACGGCTTAATTTGGTATAAACTTCTACTGGTTAAACATTTGGAAGAAGTAAGTTATTTTCATCTCTGAGTTACCCTAAAAGAATCAAATTCAAAACTGTGCCAATAACCCCCTGCAATTTGTTTATACAAATTAATTATCAATAAGTCATACGAATGTCACTTAAATTTCTGATTTCCTCTTGTACTGGCTGGATTATAATAATAATAACGGTGTTAGTAGTTAAGTATCCTGTTGGTTTAGCACAATATTTGTGTACAAGAATTCCCCTTGTCTTACAGAATTTCCTCGAGATTTCAAAGGTTGTGCCTTTGTCATTTGCGCGAGCGACGGAGCTTCATGTTCAAAGAATATCATCAAAGTAAATCTGAACAGACCAGGAGACGTTTCCTACATGCCGCCATTACCCACTTGTATGCAGTTTGGAGTGGCTGCTGCCGTTCATTCCAATTCAATCTTCGTAACTGGAACAGGAGACAATCATGACGAGATCTGGAAATTCGATTCGGCGTCATTTAATTGGAAAAAGTGCGCTTCGTTAATTCAGCGCAGACAATATCACAGTGTGGCATTCGTTGGTCACGTCTTGTACATGTGCGGTGGATACGTGAATTCGTCTAGAAAAACACTAGATGACGTTGAAGCATACAATGAAAAAAGCGACAAACATATTTCTGTTGGAAAACTGGTTTATGCAGTTCGTTGTTCTGGTAATTGTGTCCCTTTCAAAGCCTCACTCTATATCTTTGGAGGATGTGACGACAATTATCGAGCTGTCAGCAATGTTCAAATTTATAACACTGAGTTAAACGTTTGCACTCTACTTGCAACACCTATGCCTCGTGCTGACTGTTTTCTTCGCGCTGTACTTTGGGAAAATACTGTTATTTTGCTGGGGCTTACTGCTGGATTCCTATACCGTTTTGATACTGGATGTTGGCAAGCGAGAGCTCAATTTGAGACCGGAGATATTCGTTTTGGAATGATCATAGATAAAGATAAACTATTTTTCATCGGGGGTGTTTTAAACTGGGCGTCGTCTCAAAAGAACGACGTCAAATGGATTCCGGTTGTGAAGATCCTGAACGATAAATCGATTGAATGGAAGCAATACACGAAATTGCCAAGGCAGTCCGATGTATATGAGTTTGTGTGCTGAGCAGTGGCGGCTCTAGGATTTGGCAAGTGGGGGGCCGTTGGGGGCAACTTATAATCATGGGGGCCAACCATTTGTTGTTTAACGTATGTAGCATTAAGTATAGGGTCCCAACTGGGGGCCACTGGGGGCCAGGCAGTCAATAGGGGGCATGGGCCCCCTTGGCCCCCGGTGGAGCCGCCACTGGTGCTGAGAATTAAAATAAAACACTGACGCAAAAAGAATTCCTCAAGAGATAAATTGATTGAAAATGCAAACCTATGTATTAATCTGAACGATTCTAGTATTCCACATGATCCTCTTAGTCTTATGAACAGTTCTAATCGCCTATGTTTTTTCTTCAAAGTTTCTTATCTGACATCGCTCTTTAAGTAGACGATTTAATTCTGACGAAGGAGGGCAAATTACCCTAATTTGTTTTCTACCTGAAACGTCTTTTCCCATTTAAGACAAAATATAAGGCTCACATGACTTTCTTTGAATCTGATTTTATTATAGGCCTATGTTGCAACGTGTTTAATCAATTTGTTTATAATTTTTTATTCGTTGATATTTCCAGCTATGGATGATAAATGGCTCAAATGTAATAACCAGAGATATTTGATTTTTCTTTACGATAAGAGTTTCTATGCCAAGTACTTTCAATAGTGGTCCAGTTTATGTAGAGTGAAATAATTCTCGAGTTAAATTTTTAAATACAACAAATGTTAGATATCTATAATGGTGATGATGAATACATCGATGATGATGATGATGATGATGATGATAAGGAGTAGGATGGTGATGAGGATGATGATTGCGATATAATTAATAACAAAAACATATTAACAACGTCAATAACAATATTTGCATTAACAATCGGGTTGCATAACACCAGTTATATTACTTTTATAAATCTATGGCACCCTAAATTTACTTTCAAAAGGCCAGATCAGTCCAGAATCTAGTCAGAGTGGAAAACAACTGAACAGGCTATGGAGGAAAGTCCAATGAAAACTAGGCATATGCCATTTTTGCTATCTTGATTGTGTTCTGAAGCAGTTCTGATTAGAGATGCGATAATAAATACTTCAGGCCGATTGTGTGTCCCGACCAATCGGCCGATTATCGATCGACGACACGTAGCGCGCACTCGCCGGGCGACTGTGCAGCAATTGAAAGACTGAAGGCTATCAAGCCTTCAGCCTTTCTTCAATTGGGTACACTATACAAGTTCTCTTTGTTCACTGTTGTACACTGTACAAGTTTTCTTTGTTCCAACAATTTAGTCCTCTTGAGGAGCAGCTGAAATGGCAGATCAGAAATAAATCGAAAGAAAAAAACGCTTCCCTACCAAAGTGTGTTGATGAGTGGGCAACTGCGAACTTAAAATCGCAGGAAAAAACGGAAGACTACTCAAAGAGTAACGCCAGTAATGGGTTTCACTCATATTAGACTTAAAATTGCTTAAGTTTGGTGATGATTTTTTTGCTTTTTGGCTTAAATCTGTTTAAGGATGGTCATGACCAAATGTCAAAAAAGCAAAAAAAGTCATCACCTGAGAAGAAATTAGTACACGACCGTTTTTCTGACCAGGTTTGCGCCCATGCTGGGCAGCAATCAGCGCCGTGGACGAACCCCTAGAGAATGTGAACTGTATGTCTCTGTAGGTAGGCTATGTAATAGACGTAGTGTTTTTTTTGCTTTTTGACTTAAAATTGTTTAAGAATTGTCATGACCTTTTTTTGTTTTTTTACTTTTGACAATAAAATTAACCAACCATGGTTTTGTTATTTCATAGCCAAAAAACACCCGTGTTCACGCCCATAGGGACACGACCTTCCCAAAAAACACCCGTGTCAGGACACGAGGGACCAAGCCATGTTTGCGCCTCTGCTGCCCAGCCAATCGGCCGTCAGTTCGAAGGTCGTTCCGCCAAATGAAAGGTAGATGGCTCAGGTGTTTGAAATGCATGAGATTCTAACGGCCGGATGTAATGTAACAAAATATTTGTATACGCCTCTTCTGAAAAATCACTCAGAAGCGCTCCCGCATCAAATTACTGTATATTGACAAAGAGATAAGTGTTAAGTCGTGGATGTGTACTTCTTTATTTTACTTCGGCCAGATCTGGTGACCGGAAATCTTCAGGCATTATCAAACGGTCCTCTAAAGGCGAAACCATCTCGATAAGTGGCGCAGCACATAAACCATCTGCGTCTCTACTGGCTGTAATTGGAGATAAAGGCTGCCCAAATGTCAAAATCGAGCACGAGTTGGGTTGACCTTAATATTTGTTGTTGGATTAGTTTTGGGCTTTACAAACAGCAGGTTCGGTTGTACTCGATGCCCTAAGAAATAAAGGTGGCTTTTTCCATCTGAGCGAAGGAGACTCAGCGGTTATTTCGTTCAGCAACATGGTTATTTCTAGGATTATGAATTTGGGGGTGTTGGTATTTTCTGTGGGAGTGCCTGCCGAAAAAGATGGACTAGCAAAAATAGAGAAAAGTTCATCCGACTCTCAGATTGGGTGGGTGGATGTTGAGGGTGTCGGTCTCAGATTGGGGAGCAGTCCTCTTCAGAGGCTGAAGAAGGCCCGGGCCAAGTGGAATTTTTAAGCAAAAATGTCTTAGCCAAAATTTGAAATATCGGCGACAAGCAAAAAAAGGTCCTCACCAATATTTAAAAATCATCACCAAATTTTGAGGCCCCTCTCGGATGGAGGCCCGGGCCAGATGGCCCTCCTGGCCCCCTCTGGATGGGCCTGTTGGCGAGGTTTTGGGGGTGTTAAAGGGGTGTAAACATATTCTTGTTCTAGGAACTTCGGCTTTTTGTAGGTCCAAATATATAATGTAACTGTGTGATGACAGATGACAGCGGCGGACAGACTGCAGGCAAAGCCTTGAAGCTCAAATATGGCGCACAATTATTAACCTCTAGTATAGCGCTTTAAGCCCAAACGCAAATCCCACTGCTTCGTTGTCAAAACATAAATCACATGATCTTCAGTTCTCCATATACGCGAAGTTAGTGTCTTAAACGGTTATTCGGTTAAACCCATGCAACTCTAGATTGGCTCGGCAGACGCTTACCGTCTATCAACAGAAGCGTCTCCAAATAAAATTCTTAAAAGGACAAGTAAAGCAGGTCAAGAAAGAATAGTGCCATTATAAGTTTTAAAGGCGTGCAAGTTTTATAACTATTCTACAGAAGTATTCAACTAGGGACCTAGAGTGGGCCAACGCGCAGATTTGAGACGCGTAGTGACCAAACATGGTAGGACACGTTTCGAACATCTTGCAGTTCAAGTGTTCTCCTGTAATATTTCTTGGTCTAAGCTCAAAGTACATTGATAGGCCTACTTGCATTAGGAGCTTTCATAAGCCTGTGACACATTGCATTGAGACATTTAACTGTTTACATTCATTGCGGCAGGTCGGGCTAAAAATCCTTAATAATTTTGCAATTATGTGGATTTTCGACGTAAGATGTTCCTTGATGTTTTTCTTATTTCATTTACTTGTTCCTGGTAAGTATACAGCAATCAGCCTGTTCACTTTATTCAATATGAAACTTAGCTATGAGAGGTTGACTCGAATAGCTCTGTATGAGAAAGTGAAAGTGTTGAACTCAGAGGCAATTTCAACTGCGCAATAGACACTTTTTGCCTCTTGTTGCATATTTTGAAACATGATAGAAAATTTCTCAGAAAATACTTCAGAATATCAGCACAATCTAACTTGTCTCGCTTATTTACAGCTGAAATCTAGCAATAAAATCGCTTATTTGCTTTTTAAAAGCACTATACATTTGGATTTTAAATTTCAGTGAATAAAAATATACAGTATGTTGCGTGGTTGAATTGTATACTTCCCACTGGTATTCAGGACACATTTCTGCAGGTTTAAGGTATTAACAGTCGCGTGACAAGAGTGGAGGACGCCTGGGATAAAGTAAATTTGGATGCCCCTGCCACCTCAGAGTCAGGTGTTAACAAGCACAAAAAGGTCGCCAAGACATTTATTTTTGATGCCCTCATTTGATGTGGGTGCCCACTCATCATCATCATCATCATTATCATCATCATCATCATCAACAACATCGCTTGATCTGCTAGGATCGTAGCTCCGCTCCAGAATGGCCGCGGTTGATTGCTTATCGCCAGAGGTTCGCGACTGGGATATTATCATTACAAGTTGGTCAATCCATCTCTTGCGTGAACCAGTGGCGGCTCTAGGATTTGGCAAGTGGGAGGGGGCGTTGGGGTGGCAATTTCTAATCATGGAGGGCCAACCATTTGTTGTTAGGTATGTAGTATTAAGTATAGGGTCCCAACAGTGGGCCACTGGGGGACCAGGCACTCAATAGGGGCATTCCCCCCGGACCCTCTCTGTGGAGCCGCCACTGGCGTGGACGACCTGCGGAGCGCTTCCAAGTGCGGTCCGGGAGGCGGTTTAAAATTTTATTTGATATTCTCTTAGTTAACTATACCTGAAAAATTATTCTTAACTGGCTGTTTTTTTTTTAAACCGTGATATTAGCAATGTCGTAGCTTACGTTAAAGCCAAGAAGCCTTTGTGGCCACAAAATAAGATTTCATCTCTATTATTCTGTAATTAATTGAATTGCCATTTAGAAATTACTGACTGTGGTGTTTAGGCCTAGGTCGCTTTTGACTTCAGTAACGTAGCCAGGATTCCAGAATGATGATGCACAACGATAGTTTCGTCCTTAAACTATCTTGTCTTTGATTGCAGAGAGGGGAGAAATCATTTTCTCCCCAAAAGACACCGAAGCACTAGTTGGAGAAAGCGTCACCATATTTTGTTCCACTTCTTCGGGAAGCTGTGAATGGTATCATCGGCCAATTGGAGCAAGACAGCACGAAATCGTCTATCAAGGAGGGTTCATATACAACGGATACAGAGAAAGATTTAGCGTCACAAAGAATGAAGACAAGACGTGCAATCTTCTGATAACGAATGTCAGTGTCACAGACGCCGGATTGTTCACTTGCATGGAAGTATCAGATATACAGACAGAAAAGAAAGCGGAGCTGATTGTGTTTGGTAAGTCTAACAGCAAAATTTGTCACATTCAGCTGGTGAAGTTGGGAGTTTGCTTTTTCACTGCTAGAGGAAGATCCTCAGTGGGAGTCCATATATTTTGGATTTTACAAATCCGAACCTTCCAATTAATTAAAGAAGCGCCTGCAAAGCGTTTGGTATTGGAATTGTCATTATTTCTTTAATTAGTATCATATTGACATTTGATGCTTCAGGCGGATATAAAATGAACCAAAAATAGGTTAATGTCTACTATACATAGCCTACTGTACCTTCTAATATACACAATGTATCTATTGGTTAGCAAACACATCTATAAATAGTGTTATTGGTTTCAGAAATTAAATTATATGTACAGGGTGTCTCAGGAAAAAATCCCAGCAGAAAACTACGATTTCTTAAAACTTCCTAAATATATTTCTATCAAAATTTCTACACGTCTACAGCACATATTTCGCCATCTTTCTGCCAATTGCGATCTCATTTGCATGTAAGATGGTCATATTGTGAGATATCAAAGTCAAACTTTGATTTTTACTACTGAGTCGCAGCATGACAGGCCTAAATATCTAGCTTCACATAAATTTGGTTTCATGTCAATGTTGGTGGTGGTGGTGGTAGTAGTAGTAGTAGTAGTAGTAGTAGTAGTAGTAGTAGTAGTAGTAGTAGTAGTAGTAGTAGTAGTGGCAGTAGCAGTAGTAGCAGCAGTAGTAGTTGTAAAGTTTAAATCGAACGCAATTTTTTTTAAATGTCCTGGTCCTTGTAACTTAGACCTTGAAAAGTCCTTATAAGGACCAAATTACTTGTATACCATTTTCATTCAATTGTACTGATAATTATGTTCCAAGGTAAGAGTAGTATGTGGATTTATATTTTGGCTACATACATGCTTTGAATTACTCTAAAATGTTTAGTCATTGTTTCCTTTATAATACCAGTTGAAGAGTTGATTCCTTAGCAGAATTCTTTGTTTCCCTGCGACGTCGGCTCCAGTTGAACGAGTGTTTTTGCAAAGTGGTCTCATAATTAGACCTCATCGTGTGTGCATGACTGATCAGCTGCTTGAAACACTTTTCAATTATTATTATTATTATTATTATTATTATTATTATTATTATTATTATTATTATTATTATTATTAAACTTGACAATTTCTTAAGCGCAGTAACATAGCTAGGTGGCTAAAGTCAAAGGCGCATTTGAAATGCAGCATTGCTGTTGACTACATTATGTTTAAAAAAAAATTTTTTCTTTTCTAATTTTGTGATTCGAAATGAAATTGTGTTTGGTTTTTTCCTTTCTGACTTTTTTGTCTGACAGAGGTTGGTCCTTGTCCTTGTCCTTGATCCTTGTCCTTGGGGTCAGTCCTTGTGGTCCTTGTGCTTGCGGGGTAAGTCCTCGTCTTTGTCCTCGTCCTTGGAGGGTCGGTCCTCGTCCTTATCCTCGTCCTTGGGGGTTCGGTCCTTGTCCTTATCCTCGTCCTTGGGGGTCGGTCCTTGTTAACATCACTGCTACTACTACTACTACTACTACTACTACTACTACTACTACTACTACTACTACTACTACTACTACTACTACTATTACTACTACTACTACTACTACTACTATTACTACTACTACTAATACTGCTACTACTACTACCACTACTACTACTACTACTACTACTACCACCACCACCACCACAACCAACATTTACATGAAACCAAATTTATGTGAAGCTAGATATTTAGACCTATCATGCTGCGACTCAGTAGTAAAAATCGAAGTTTGACTTTGATATATCACAATATGGCCATCTCACATGCAAATGAGATTAAAATTGGCAGAAAGGTGGGAAAATATGTGCTGTACACGTGCGGCAATTTTAGTAGACATATATTTAGGAAGTTTTAAGAAATCGTAGTTTTTCTTATGTTTTTTTCTGAGACACCCTGTAGACCAGCGATTCGCAAACCCTGGCCCCCGTGCCAAATTCGGCCGGCAGTGAAGTTTTGTTGGCTAGCGAGATTGTTTCTTATAATTTATTCACCTACGCATTTGCATAGGGTACAAAATTTTATACAAGAAATATTTCATTTCTGAAATTTGATGATAACGATTCTTCAAATCTTTTTGCAGAGCAATCGTCATTTGAAGCTATTCTATCAATAATTAGGCCTCAGCGATTTATAAACGCTTTTATGAAACAACAGTCGAGTGTAGTAAGGGAGTGAACACCTGTCGTAAGCTGAAAATTAAAATGAAAATTTTACCTGGCTCTATGCAATAGAAATCTAGTTTTTAAATAAGCTTTATTCGATGCATCTGCTTTATAATGATAGAAAAATATCCATCGAACGAATCGTGTGCTTTAAAAAGGATCTGCAATCCTTTGTGCAACAATATGGAACTATCCTGTATTATGAAGTCGTATGGGAACATTAGTCCCTTCGTGGAATGGAGAGACTCTGGGGGAAATCTCGTGAATTCAACTACAGATAGTGCACTATCTGTTATCCAAGTGAACGAAGACTTGTCACTACATCTAAGTTATACTTGCTACGTAAAATATCCTAACAATTCTTTATCATCCAAGCTTCATTGGTCATATTCACCTTCAGGTCTGTGAATTTACTTGACATAAATAAAACCTTGTTTTAAGTTATTCTAGAAAAACTTTACTTTGCTCAAATAAATGTCGATCACTTTTTTGTTACAAGCATTGAATTTGAAGCTTGCAAGGAAATTTCTTCTCGCCATAGCGTACAGTACTTACGTCAATGCTGCTATAGGATTTATAAATTAATGTAATAAAATTATACAGCAGTATAATGCATTGTCTATTTACACTGTAGCTTGATAAAATAAACTTAGTATATTGGAAGGTAGATTCATAATTACGGAAAAATAGTTCCCTTCACCTACCTATTCTTTTAGTATCTCACCGTTAATGTTAATCCCTAGCTCAGTAGCTGCATAGGGGGCTGTGGAGCGGTGGCCCCGGTCATCCACCAGATGGTGGCATCCAAAATGAATTGGCGATCTTTTGTATTGCTTGTCAACACCTTTTTTACATGAAAATCCTTAACAACTAATCATCGATTTAGCCTCGGGCATCCGTACTAAATAAGGCCATCCAAATTGACTTTCTGCCATTTTGCTCGTCAACGTTTAACACTGAGGTGGTGTGGCGGAAGCATCAAAATTTACTTGGCCCCGGGAACTACATCACTCTTGGCACGCCACTGACCTAGTTGCACATTCAATAACATGTTTTAGACATTATTCTGTGGGTTTTGCAATTTTGATTTTCTTTTATTTGTGATCTGATACTAGGCCTAATAAACTAATTTGATTGATTACGAAATAATTATTGGCTTCTCTAATTTGGAAAACGAGTAAATTTAATCAGCTGCTAGCTTTTAGTTTCGCTTCTTGTTTCCTACCTGTATTTTCAGTTTATCTGGCAAACAAACCTGGTGACAAAACGGAAGATTTCAGTTTGAGGGCAGAAATGCTAACTTACGGTTTTGGAAGCTATTCCTTTATTTTAACAATAGTCCTCCTATTCATTATGTTTTACCAATGGAAGGGAAAACGGTAAGTGGTTATAATAAATAATAAATTCTCAAATAGGTCTAAACACAATTTAGACCTAGTCAAAGTTTGTATATCATAGGACTCAAAACTCTTTTAGATGTTCATGTGCACGTGTATGATGGTTGGATTACTCCTGCCAATTACACTGACATTCAGTTAGGGCAGTAGACTATAGAGGCCGAATCGTTCTAGGCAAACGAAACCCCTAACACGTCATTGGTTTTATCTAGAGCAAGTTCAAGTACAGGTCTTGAAGTATCCACTATTGTTTGAGAGGATGCCACTTTAGCAGATTTTTACGTTAGAATTTCTAACAAGAACAACTTGGAAGGAGCTTAAATTCATACCTTGCAATTTTCAATTGAAGGTAACGTAAACCCTGAGGATGGAATATATTGTTTGTCATTTGTTCTTGTTTTTAGACCATTAAGAGATTTAGAACTCAATGCTATCGAGAAAGGTTTGTATACTATTGTCCAAGATTCTACCGTACGCTACGCCCCTTAGAATTATGCGCGTATCATTCGGATAATCAGAGATGTCCACGGGTCCATTTTTTAGAACCCAATCCAACCCAACTCATCAAATCTCCAATCTACCCAGACCAACCCATGCCGATAATAGGTTTACTTGGCCCAACCCAACCCACATTAATACATTACAGTTTCTTAAACCATGACTCATTCTCACCCAACCCACCACTAATATGGAAAAGTCTGACCCAGCCCAACTTAACCTAACCCATGGGTTAACCCAACCCATGGACATCTCTGCGCATAATAAGTCCACAAATATTATATGCGTATTTATACGTAATTATACGTTGGCAGTGTCGTGTATAATGTTCGACGTACTTCTATGGTTACCTATAATCTATACATAGGGCTTGTCTAAATTCACGAAATCACGAAAGCCGTGAATTCCGTGATTTTCATCAGTTCTGCGAAATGAACGCAACATGTCATCCAGTACTTATAAATAATTTGCTATAGATCAATGTTCCAAAAATAGCATCTGTAGTATACATCAATCACGCCATTCTTTTCGGAAGGCACTCCTGTGCTCTCTACTTCCTCAACAGCTACCAAAGCCAAAACCTGATTGACTGTCTACCGTTCACTCTCTCAGTCTCTGTTGTCTCCAAACGACGCCCTCTCCTTCGCCCTTCTTCGCAATCGCCGTAGGAGTGTCTTCCCCGCCCCCGGGCTTTTTACTATAACATCCATTGCCATCCATTGATA
The DNA here is from genome assembly GCA_018105865.1 of Metaphire vulgaris. Taxonomy (NCBI): domain Eukaryota; kingdom Metazoa; phylum Annelida; class Clitellata; order Crassiclitellata; family Megascolecidae; genus Metaphire; species Metaphire vulgaris. The sequence goes on from CM030854.1 coordinate 12,308,556, forward strand.
CAAGGCACAACTGATGGGGAAAAACAAGGCAAACACAGGACTATATGGACTGATAACATCATGCAGTGTACTGGAAAGACAATGGAAATGGCGATCCGAATGACAGATAACAGAAAACAATGGAGCAAGCTAATTCATGATGCGGCCTGCCCTCTTCCCGAGGATGGCTGAAGACAAGACAAGAACATTCATCGATACTCATTAATTGGCCTATATTAGTTATAACATACAGCAGCATTAGAACGACAGTTCTTCAATTTTATTTCTGCAGCTGTTGAAGACTACATTTTTCTGATAGTTCTTGCATTTAAAACAATGGTTCTTTCCTAAGGTATTAATGAGAATTGTTTGTTATTTGCAGAACCTATAAATGGTGAAGAGACAGATGCTTAGCAGCTGATATCTAGGAAGAGAAGTGGTCAAAAAATATAGCCTTTGAACCGTCCATTAATTATGTCAACAAAATAGGGAAGGGAGTCATAGTATTGCATCATATTATTTTGTTTCTGTTCCGTGTAGTTTGTAGAGTTTTTTTATTCTGATCCCTCTTGCATATCTACTGTATATTTTTGCATGTAGGAGGAGGTTAAACATTCTTGACATATTTTTATTAGGGAGTCACTTACAGTTTGACAGTTGTTGGCAAGAGGGATGGGGGTTAAACATTGTCTAAAGTTTGTTGACATAATTAATGGACGGCCCCTTTTGCAAAAAGCGTCTAGTTTTCTTCCGTATTTTTATTAAGGAGAAAACTTAAATTTTGATTTTAAAAAAGCTAAAATGAGGTTGATTTTTAAAAAGTCGCATCTTAAAATTCAAGACGTTATTTAAATATTTAATTTTAAAAGAACTTGTTTTTTGTCTTCTAATAACAACGGAATATCGGGCGCTTCTTGCAAAAGCATGATTGTATAATGTACTGTAAATAGTTAGTTTTGTTAGTCAGTCAGAATTTGCAGACGTTAGCTTAACACGTTGAGCGCTAGGGACGTCAACTGACGTCCTTATTTTGGTTTCTCAGGGCGCTAGGGACGTCATATGACGTCCTTAGTTCAATGCAAAATAATTTAGCTTATGTGGATCTTGGAATCATTCTTCTGCTTCCTTTAGCTACTAGAATGAGTGACCAATCAAAAAGGCGTATTCTATGGAAAATGTATGAATATTTGTCCTATAAACATTTGTTCAAAAAACCACAGTATACTCAACCACAGCCTCGTAATTATAATCCTCCCTGACGCGTCGTATAAACGTACACCCGGAGAATTCCTGCTACGATGTAATTACGTGGCTTGCATTGTCAAGTCTTCCATCTAGTGAAGCGGACAATTTTTGGCTCGGGGTGTGAGGGAGGCATTTGGACCAGATAATAAAGGCTGGAATTTAAATTGAAATTGTTTCCATTTTATGGCAGTAATTTCTCCACTCGCCATTGTTGAGCTAAGTTCAGCTAACTATTGTTCCGTCACCTTTCAGGGCACCGGCATTTTTCCTATGAATTGGTGCATACCTGAGTAAAGAGAACATGATACGAATAACAGATGGCCTCGAAACGCATCTGCTTCAAAATATTTTCCTTTACAGGCGTCTAACGTGATTGTGTCTTGAAAATAATCTAGCGGTATTCACGTTGGTCACGCGTGAACGCATTCGACACCAGCCGCGCCCCAGCAATCAATCGCATCGCAGTCAACGTGTTAAAAGTTGGTTTAGCATTCTTGATTGCACAAAACAAACATCATTCTAGACTTCTTGTTAGTTTTGTGCAGTCTTGATGTTACACTTGTTAGCTTAGTGTTTGTGCTAGTGTCAGTTTAGTCATTTCGTTCATATAGGAATTGACGCATTTAGCTCTCTGAGTTCATCAACAATCAACTGTCTGCTAAACCTTATTACTTTTCAATCACCTTCTCCAAGATCAGTATCATCATATAATCACTCTGTCGCAACCCTTCGACCAGCCCTCGCTGAATATCTGCAACCGTACATCTCCCTATGCTGCCTGCATTCTCCATTCCCCATTCTACATTCTTCTCCATTTGGCCTCTTTCTACTCCTTCTCCAGCACCCAGGACCATAAAGAACCACTAACTGGTTTATCAAGTCCCCAGCTTTCTTTATAGCCTAAATATCTAACTACGATGCCATTCCGGATCATCAACAATTGACCGCCACGGACTATGAGATTGACCACGATTTGTGCTTAGTATTGGGCCGTCCATAAATGACGTAACGCGATTTTGGCAGGTCCACCCGTCACACGTCGTCACAAAAGTCAGACCTCTTCAAATATGACGTTACAACGCGTTTACCCCTGCCCTCCTGTCGTCTTTCAAATGTCAAAATTAACGTTTCTTTTGAAAATATTCATTATGATTATTATTGTAGTTGAAACAGAAACATTTCAAATTCTTTTTAAAAAATGAAGTGTATAATAATTATAAGTGCAAAATACGTTCAATTTTACGGTAACTTAGAATTGCGGTACTAATAAAAAATATTTAGTATTATGTGATGTCACATTTCAGTAAGCCCTCCCCCGTCTTTACACATCGTGACAAATGTTTGAATCCTCCAAGCGCGATACGTCATCTGTGGATGGCCCCAAAGACACTTAATAGAGCTGCCTTTTTGGCTCTCGAAAAAATATATCATCATCATCATCATCATCATCTTCATTATTATTATTATTATTATTATTATTATTATTATTATTATTATTATTATTATTATTATTATTATTATTATTTTGACGTCATTGGTCAGACGGCAGACGTCTTTACGTCATCGTTAGAAGCGTTCGTCGTCAAGTGACCAAGTCCTTGCCGTGGCTCTTTGCTGACGATATATACTGGAAGTTAGCAGAGTGGTAACAACGTTGGACGATGGAGCAGAAGGTCGCGGGTTCGAGTCCCGCAAGAGCCCTAAAGGTCGACTCAGCCTTTTTCACGGTGGTAAAATGAGGAACAGTGGTAAAAATCTCTGCGATAAGTCAAAGAGGTACGCTATGCGATACACTAGCCCCGTATCCGTGGCATTGCACGCCTGGCTGAGGGCTATAGAAACGGAGATCAGCGCCGCCTTATGAGCTCGTGAGGCTCGGGGAAGGACTTTGACTTGACTTTTGACTATATATATATATATATATATATATATATTAGTTATTTTTAATTATGAGTTTATTCAATTTTATTGACAATTGTTAGACCATTAATTTCTAATGCAAAGACGTCTGCTTTTTTGTTTCAATCATATAGATGCATATTGTTGTGATATAGCAATGTTACTAATGCTTTTATGCTTTTATTTTATAGTGTTGATTCTACTGCAGTATAGCAATAAGTTTAAACTCAGTTATTTTCAGTGCTCATTTTCAATCCTCTTTTGATCGGTTACATTGCCCTTTACATTTTTTTATAATACGTCGATGTAGCGCAATAAAAATGACTAACTTTATGGGTTTCGTGTCCCAAGAACGAGCATTAAATATTTGCAAAACATAATCCAGTTGTTCCGTTAAGACTGCTCGCTTTTTGCGGAGCGTGGATATCATTCAGAGGCAATACAAAAGGAATTAATTGTTTTGTCAGGACATTTCTTCTATCATTATTACTTAGAACATTTTGGCATTGCCATTTCCGATTTGTAATTCGAGTACTACTCTTCAAAAAGCATTGCTTCTTTATTGTCGAAGACGAAACCTAAATGAAAATGTATTGCTAAAGCATGAAATATTACTGTCGTGAACCTTTGCTAACAATCCTGCACAAATGTTATTTAGTGGTAGCCTGCATATGATTGTATGTTAATCAAATATTAATACACAAGACCTAGGCCTACTATTTAACTAATTCGATTAGGCCTAATTTACAAATTTTTATTGTCAAAGTAGTGATTTCTGGATAATGTTTAGCTCAAAAAGCTAGTTATTGCTTCGAATTATTGAAAACTCTTACTTTATTTGTTTTGAATATGTGTACAGTATATATGCTATTTCAATGATTTTTCTGTACAAATGCTAGATTAAGAATTAATTGTTTTATCAGGACATTCCTTCTATCATTATTACTCAGTGGCGGCTCCAGGATTTGGCAAGTGGGGATATTGGGGTGGAACCTTCTAATCATGGGGGCCAACCTTTTGTTGTTTAATGTACAGTATGTAGCATTAAGTATAGGTCCCAACAGGGGCCACTGGAGGCAGACACTCAATAAGGGGGCACGGGTCTCCTGCCCCCGGTGGAGCCGCCACTGTTATTACTTAGAGCATTTTGGCATTGCCATTTCCGATTTGTAATTCGAGTACTACTTTTCAAAAAGCATTGCTTCTTTATTGTCGAAGACGAAACCTAAATGAAAATGTATTGCTAAAGCATGAAATATTACTGTCGTAAACTTTTGCTAACAATCCTGCACAAATGATATTTAGTGGTAGCCTGCATATGACTGTATAGTAATTATGTATTAATACACAAGGCCTACTGATTAACTAATTCAATTAGGCTTAATTTGCACATTTTATTGTCGAAGTAGTAATTTCTGGTTAATGTTTAACTCAAAAGACTAGTTATTGCTTCGATTTACAGAAGACTCTTAATTTATTTGTTTTGAGTGTGTGTATACATGCTATTTCAATCATTTTCCCTGTACAAATGCTAGATAACGAATTTCGATTACTGGAGCGCTTAGGGGCCGTCCATAAATTACGTAACGCGATTTTGGCACTTTTTGACCCCCTCCCCCTACGTAACGCGACGTAACAAAACGTCAGACCCTCTTTAAAATATGACGTAACAACGGGCAGACCCCATTTTAAAGTCTTGACAAGCAAAAAAGGTCATCTTTGTATTTTTCCTCAAAAAAGGTCATTTTCCTCTCCAAAATCTCCGACAAGCAAAAAATAGGTAATTTCTCCTCTGCAAAATCTCTTACAAGCCAAAAAAGGTCACTTAAATTTTTTGCATTACGTCACATTTACGGAACTCCCCCCCCCTCCGTCGTCACACTTCGTAACAAATGGCCGGACCCCCTCCCCTAGCCGCGTTACGTAATTTATGGACGACCCCTTATCCGTTGAATTTAACTGCCAGTGTTATTTCATTCAAGGGCGGATACAGGAATTCCGCATAGAAGGGGAATTCCATATTGCATTCCACATTATGCCTTACGCGACAAGTTCCCTATATGATAGAGAATCAAATTGCAGGACACCGGAGAACTGTGGATCTCAATGCTTCAATCCTAGAATAATCTAATAGCAAAATATTTTCAAATTTTGCCGACAGCAAAAAGAGAGGGTGCCCTGAAATTTCAGAGGTTAGTTAAAAGTAATGTAATGTAGCATTTGTATAGCGCTTTTTATATTTATACGCAGAGGCGCTCCAAAAGTGTAACGTGTAAATTTTACAGCCACGGGTATTACCACAATGCTGAACATCTCGATCCGAGAAAATATTTGAAACACTGACACTCAATAGAGCCTAATGAATGTAAATCCTGCTATGTACTATAAGATATCATGTGATACAGAGAGATAGATAGATAGATAGATAGATAGATAGATAGATAGATAGATAGATAGATAGATAGATAGATAGATAGATAGATAGATAGATAGATAGATAGATAGATAGATAGATAGATAGATAGATAGATAGATAGATAGATAGATAGATAGATAGATAGATAGATAGATAGATAGATAGATAGATAGATAGATAGATAGATAGATAGATAGATAGATAGATAGATAGATAGATAGATAGATAGATAGATAGATAGATAGATAGATAGATAGATAGATAGATAGATAGATAGATAGATAGATAGATAGATAGATAGATAGATAGATAGATAGATAGATAGATAGATAGATAGATAGATAGATAGATAGATAGATAGATAGATAGATAGATAGATAGATAGATAGATAGATAGATAGATAGATAGATAGATAGATAGAGAGCACATTTGCACAAGCTGGTTAAAACCAAGCTTCCAGAAAAGAATAAATCCCACCGAACTGGCCTCTTGATATTAAATTGGCACGACTACAATAGACTGCAAGCCTAACTATAGCACAATATCAACAACCTTAACTAATAGCGGCAGCTTAACTACTGTAAAAGCAACATGGCGAAAGTCATTAATCAGTAGTCAGGATCAATGTAAGTTCCTTTAAGTTTTAAACTTTACTTAAGTACCATGAGTTTAACTATAGTTAAAATCTCTTATTATTATTATTATTATTATTATTATTATTATTATTATTATTATTATCAAAATACAATACTGCATGTTTAGGGGCTGGCCATTAATTATGTCAACAATTTTTGGGCAATTTTTGACCTCCTGCCCCATTGTCAACAACTGTCAACTTTCAGGGACCCCACTATAATTATGTCGAAACCTTTTAACTCCCCCTAAAGTCAGAGACGGGTCTCTCTAAAAGTTTAGACGATCATTACTTTTGTGCAGTGATGACCTTCCTCACGTCTTTTGCTCAGCAAGTGTCTCAAAATTATTACATTTTTTGCTTGTCAGCCTTACTTCGTTGTAATAACTAGTATTTCATGAAATTTCCTGTTTTGATTATTAGTAAAAGAGTGAAATTGTTGACGTTATCTTCTCTTAACCCAGGCCCCCTCCTCTGTCAACAACTGTCAAACTTTTCAAACCCCCGTCCCCTATTTTGTTGACGTATTTAATGGACAGCCCAGTGGCTGTTCCTGGAATTCTTGGTAGGGGATGCAAAGAATTTATAGAAAGTTGGCAGTTAGTGGGGAATGTAAAGAAAAGGAGAATATAAAAAGGTTATTGACAGTGTTTTGTCGGCTAAGGGGCTGTCCACTAATTACGTCAACAATTTAGAGGGAGGGGTTTGAAAAGTTTGACAGTTGTTGACAGGGGAGGGGTCAAGAGAAGTTGACGTCAACAAATTCACTTTTTTACAAATAATCAAAAATAGGAAATTTCATGGAATACTACTTATTACAATGTAATAAAGCATGGCAAAAAGGTCATCACCACCACATTTTGATACTCGATGAGCAAAAGAAAAAAAAATGGTCATCGCCACAAACAAAAATAATAGCCTTTTTGGGACTTGTCATTGATCTTTGGGAGGGGTCAAATTTTTACGTAATTATGGGGGGTAAGTGAAAGTTGACAGTTGTTGACAAGGGGAGGGGTTCAAAAATTGCCCAAAATTGTTGACATAATTAATGGACAGCCCCTAAATGTAAATAAACTTTGCAGGAAAAGGCTGACAAACAAAAAAGAGGTCATTCGTAGTATTTGTCCACTAAATTTTAACTAAACTTACCGGAAAATAGGCTGAATGGCAAAAAACGCTCGGTGGGGGATGCATCCCCAGTCATCAACATGGTGGAATCGTGACTGAACAGCCCCTTACACTGTGAGATTGAGACTCCATCGAGATAAAGTCATTAACAGAGTTAGAGAAAAAGAAAATTATCATGTGGTCATCTTTAGCGATTGATTTAGCTATGCAATGGTTTCATTGTCATGGGATAAGCGTTTTTGTCATTCAAGTTGCTGTTACTTCTTGAGAGTTGATATACACAGGAGATTCACGCATGGCTCCATCGGAAGATGCAGGACTGTTAGAGGTCTGGGTCTCTTGTTCGTTGTTCGCTCTTGTCAATTGCAAATACAGGTGTTTAACTACTGGGCTTCTATCCAAAAGACCTTCGTATCTGCCTCTTTTCTTCGAAGATGTGGAGTTAGAGCTTGAATCACTGACCGCACCAATGGAAGCTTCTCTGCTTGTTGCTGCGGCGTTCAAAATCTCCGCATTAGTGCTTTCTCCAATTGAATCACCAGGGATGACCTCAGTGTTCAAGTAATTGCCATCGTTGCTTTCATACTCACACTCAGCGTACTGACAAGAATCAGAAGTACTTTGAGCTGAAACTGAAGTATCTGTTTGATCTAAAATCTGCATCGAAGGTTGAACAGGTTCTGGCAATTCATCAACTGATGCGTTCTTTTCTTGGGTGAAACTTCTTGATCGTTGTCTCACTGCAAAGCATTCAAATGGACTGTATTTATTACGAAGTCCACTTATTGCGCTGCCCTATCGAACAATGTTTAACTGTTTTAATTGCCATACTCTTAACTTTAAATCTGAAAGACCGAAGATAGCTGCGCTAAAAAAAATTCATTACGTATCTTATGCCATTGATAGGACAGTAAGCGATTAGATTAGAAATTATAGAAGTTCTTAATTAAATAAATATCTACGCATTAACAATCTTGCCAGTATATTCTAAACCTACTTATATTAGACAATCACATACATAATTAGGTAAAGTAAAGTAAAATCTTGTGGATTTCTATAGCGCCTTGGAAAGCAGCACAACAGTAGCTGCTTATTCTTAGGCGCTCAGCCTCTCTTAAAATAGCTATGGGGAAGGTATATTATCAGCCAGGCAATAGTCAACATCCAAACATCCAAAGGGCAGTGAGGCTAGGTTGTTACAGCTATGGAGGATATGATTTTAAAAAGGAAGGATTTAAGCTTAGACCTGAAGACTTGATCGGAGATAGTGCAGAAATTATAGGAAACGGGGACTCATATTTTATTGTTTGAAAGTGTCCAAGTCTGCGGAGGGAAGCTGGGATCGAGTTCCAAAGTTCAGGTGAGGCGTATGAGAAGGCACGATTGCAAATTTTCAGAGATGACTGATTCAGTGGGCGTGACAGAGTGAGGTAAGATGATGAACGTGTGGGTCGAGGCCTATAACTCCTTTTTACTATGAATCTATGACATGGAATTGAATGTGATAATGCTGATAGAACTTACGTTTTCGCTTCTTTAGCAATACCACAATGATGATGATCGCACTGGCCGACAATGCAACTGCCCCTACTGCTGAGTACACAAACGCGAAAGTAAACTTTCCGGTATCACTGACTGTACCAATACTTCCGTTATCACTGGGCGTACCTTTACTTTCTGTTTCTACAGAGAATTTGACATTATTCCCATTTTAGAGACCAAATGTCGTCTGCATAAACAATTGATATCCTGTTATGAATTAACCTCATTAAGCGGATTCGAAACAACATCGAGCTTATCAAATCTTCTGTTGAATTTCAATTTCCTCGGCGTACTAGACGAAATATATGGCGAAAGGAATTAACACTTTTAGATTGGCAAAGACAATTCAAAATTAGTTAATTAAGTGAAGTGAATTGACAAACCCATTAAGATGCTCGTCACATCAGTTGTCTGGCCATTGCTGATAAAATCACTGTGCATGTTAATTACAAATTGAGGTGATTCTGAAGACCTATTTGACAATCTATTGAATGCACGACACGATAGAATATATCGTTGTCTATTTATTGACAAATTTGCCAGAAGCAGTACTGCACCACGGTAAACAGTTCCAATGTTCTCTACTTCCCATTCAAAATCTGGAGTGATGATGGAATCAGCTTCACATGTCAATCTATCGCCAGGATCATATATTTTCTTCCATGGATGTATTCGTAGGTTCAACGGTGGATCTATTTGAAACCACAAAATCATTCATTTAGCAAGTACAGTCAAATAGACGGAGCAGCTTCCAAGTTCGGAAACGCCTTGAAATCTCAGTACAACAAAGATCGTAAGCGAAGAAACTTTGAGAACTTACTTATCGAATCCAATTAAGATCGCGCTTAAAACGGACACATTCGTTAGAAAGTGCGCGGTCATATCCAAATCATTTCATTTTACCAAATAGATTTATGTTGACGCATTTCCACTGGCCTATGTAATAATGGTGGCTCTTTTCATCTGTGTGAAGGAGGCTCAGCGGTTATTTCGCACTGGGATCTCCAGCTTTTTGTAGGTCCGACCATATAATGTCATTGCGTGATGACAGATGACACCGGCGGACAGACTGCAGGCAAAGCCTTTGAAGCACGTAGATCTGTGGCTTCGCCACATTGACATTTACAGGTATTTGGTGCACAAGTATATTATTAACCTCTAGTATAGCGCTTTAAATTCACCCACAAATCTTATTGCTTCGTTGTCAAAACATAAACCGCAAGATCTTCAGTGCTTTATATACACGAACTCAGTGTCTTAAACCCATGCAACTCTTAACGGAAGCGTCTCCAGATAAAATTCTTAAAAGGACAAGCAAAGCAAGACAAGAATGAATAGTGCCATTGTAAGTTTTAAAGACTTACCGAAGAGTTGACCAGCTGTCAAGTGCCACGAAAAGTTGTAATAGGGAGTGTTTGTTGCCGTCGTGTCTATTCTTGCACAGGACATTTTGTCGAAATTTATTTTGAACATATAATGAGTATTAAAAACCAATTGATGTATAGAATCGATGAGGTGAAGAGTTTCAAAATTGTGAGTTAAGGTGTTGTCACAGTCATTTTCCGCAATTATTTTGGCGTTTTTCGGATCTGATGTCGTTTTCAGCAATTGCAGCGTAGGAATCCAATCACCTCTGTACGACACTTCGCACAGAAGTTCAAAATGACTCCGATTGAAAGTGAAATTGCAAACCGGTTCAGAATCTGAAACATTTGTAGAATTCTCACATTAATTAGGCCTATGGCATAAATCAGGTTTGAATACAAACCTCGCATTAAATTTTCGGCTTCTAACTCGGAAAGGTGGGCAATAATTTTCATCTAGAACAAAAGCATACTCGAAATTCGTAGATGTTAGCTCTTAACCCGTCAAATAGGCCTACTAAGGGGGTGATTGGCTATTTTCTACTCCGATTTACTGCAAACGTTCTCATAATTATATACCGCAATAGTTTAAATCTGCTAATGTAATGCGAATACGTGAATATCATTTAAAATTTGTCCTATGGCCCCACTGCGTGGTCTTGCCCCACAACAAGGGGCTGCACCCTAGAACGGACCCTACGACGTTGGGCTGGGCCTACTCGGAATTCACAGTAACAATGAAGTTAAATAAATGCGTATTTCTAGTTATTTACAAATAATAATGAAATGTGACATACTGAGTACAATGAGTTGTGCGGTATATTTTGTGCCACCTGCTGCACATCGGTATGATCCGGCGTGCTTCATTTCGGTATACTTTAGAATAAGCAGCTGTCCCAATGGGTTTCCACCAAGAGAAAATTCAGTGAAGCCAGTTGTTATAGACGGACCAGAATTAATTCGCTCTGGTGACATGTCATCGCCTTCACTTTGTACGGGCGTGTGATCCCAGAACACAAATTTGGTTTCCGAACTGCAGTCACATGACATTGTCATTTCATCTCCAATTTTGACGACCAAATTACTCAGTCCATATATGCCAGTTAGCATTACTGAAAAGTAAATTTTAATTGGCTTGGATCTTCATCTTAGGATTAAGAATTAAGAAAATCAACACTATGTTGTCGTTAGTTATGCATGATATAAATAATTATAGTTATTAATGTAAATACAGAGTGTAGCTTAATAAAAATGTTAATTTGCACCATACAATAGACAACTGATGAGATGTTTAACTGGTCATCTACCTGGTTGCTATGTCTGATTGGATCACATTAATTTTATTGAACTCTTCAGATAATGCACGATAAGTGGCCGGTGTATTTTCCTGGTAATTTTCTTGAATTTAATGTTCCTGTTACGTCAATAAAACTGAGTGGAAAGTTGCACGAGTTTTGGCGGAACATAATTATTGCCATCTCCGGAAAACCCAATTGTGTGCATCGGCGAAAGGAGCAAAAAGAAGCAGTAACGGTCGCCAATTGCCAACTTTTATAGGCAAATCGACATTTAACTCATATTTATTTATAATGTATTTGGGCCTATTTCTATCAGTTATTATGCATATTGATTAAAAATTAAAATATTGAAATGCAACATTTCATCAGTATAAAATATTTACCAGCAACGAATTCCATGTACGCTAGAACTAATTTTCTTGCCATAGTGTTGGAAATAATAGGCTACAAAAATTATATACCAGAACTTCAAGACGTGGACAACTGTTTCGCATCAAGAACGCCTAAATTATAAAGTAGGGTTTTTGCTAAATATCAAATGAAAAGGAAGATAAACATTTTCTTTCTCTTTTGGTGACTCGGTCAATATTTAACGTGGACGTTGCAGTTGCTTAATTCAAGCCCATATTGGACAGTTGATCATCCTATCGCATCTACCTCAGTCAATACAGGCAGTTGATTTTTTTAAAAATACAGTAGACTCGGACTAATCCCACTCAATAGGTCGACCTCCTATGAAGACATGACGGCTAAAGCCAAAGTATTCAACTTTTAGAGGGTGGGGGAAGGGCTAGAGCCCACAATTCTCGGCAAACACTGAACGCTTATCTCAACAAACTTAAGAGCAAATCTTTATTGACATTTACAATAGGCAAATACTTGTTTAATTAAAGCAAAAACCGCTTGACAGAAGCGCAAACATGCATTATTATTGCAGGAGACTACATTGTAATATGACAGAATAATAAGAGTGAAAAGAAAATCGTCATATATCGTGTACATACTGAGTTTGTCTCTTGCCTTAGGACCGATGAAGTTTTATTACATGCTTGACTTTGTCCTTTCGGTTTAAGTGGGAAGGTTAGACTCACGAGCAGACTCGATAGCTGGATTTTATAATGTTTAATACGACGAATTTCAGGAAGCATGCGAATATAAATGCATGTTCTATAAAGTATAAGCTGTTCTAATAATACTTGAGCTCTGTATTCTACTAAGTTTCGTTCTAAAGTTCAACTGCGCTGCATTTTTGAGGCTTAATCTCGTCACTGCCCGTTCACTTCAGCGCCTCAAATCCGACCGCCAACTTCCATGGCCGCCACCCGACTGCCCAGATTTTCTCGATTTCCTCTATAATATTTTCCTGTTTTGTTTAGAAAGTGAGGCCAGTGATGGGTACTAGTTGGAAAAAATAGTTAAACTAAACTTTTTTCACATAAATATTTGTAGTTAAACTACTGTATTAGTTCAACTATTAGTTACAAACTTTTTAATACATTCATTTTTATTATTCGACTACTTTCAATTTAACACAAAGCAATCGCCGTAATCTATGAAGGCTCACATTGGTGGCTCCAAGAACTCTTGGCGGGGGGATGCAGTGAATTTCAACTATCAGCATTATCACATTCAATTCCATGTCATAAATTCATAGTAGAAAGGAGTTATATCAGTGTTTAATCTAGGCCGTTTTCGGGGCAAATATTGCTCTTCCCCCGGAAATTTCAAATTCCCCGAAAATTTTGGAATACTACATGGACTAACAGCGGCCCCTAGCAGAATTCCCCGGCTTTGTCAGTTTTCTCCCCCGGGTTTTTTCAGTTCCCCGGAGTCCAGGAGTCTAGATTAAACACTGAGTTATAGGCCTAATTATGTATATGACTGTCTAAGATAAATAGGTTTAGAATATACTGACAAGATTGTTAATGCGTAGATATTTATTTAAGAACTTCTATATGTTCTAATCTAACCGCTTACTGTCCTATCAATGGCATTCAAGTTACAATACGTAGAACATGCTTACGAGCTTTTGTAATGGCCTGGGCAATAGAATTCTGAATCCATTGAAGCCTTTGCATATTAGATTTGGCCATACCATTGTAAAGGGAATTGCAATAATCAAGCCTACTGCTGACAAGGGCATTGGCAAGAGGAATCAGAGCAGGTTTGGGCACAAGATCACGAATTCGTTGAATGTCTCTGATCTGAAAATGAGCAGCTCTGCTAACTTTATTTATATGATCAATAAAAGACAGGTTTTTGCAAATATTACACCTAGGTTGCAGACAGACTGACTTTGATTAAGTGAAATGTTGTCAAATTTAAAGTAATGTATATCTTCAAATTTACTTAATTTAATGATGCAGGCTACCAATAAGTAAAAACTTAGTTCTTGAAGGGTCTAATGCAAGGTTATTACTAAACATCCAAGACTGAAGATTTGGCAGACAAACGGATAAAGTTTCTACTGACACTGAATAGGCTTTATCATCAAAGACAATGATTAACTTTGTTTCGTCAGCGTAGCAATCATAGTCAGCAGAGAAATGTGTCAGAAGCGATACAAGAGGCATTGAATATAAAGTGAAAAGGAGAGGGCCTAAAGCGTGGGAATCATCAAAATCTACAGTAACTTAACTAAATTTTACTAAGTGCCGTTACAGTAAACGGTATGATTGCGATGTTGAAGGTAGGATTTATTAAACGCTCCAAATAGGGTACTAGAGTGAGCAAACGCACATTTGAGACGCTTAGTGACCAAACATGCTACTGTGAGTGTCACATTGTCACGCCATGTTTAGAATAGGGCCTATCTTGCAACTTAAGTGTTGCCTTGTATGATTGTTTGCACATTGCTTGTACATTGACAGGCCCACTTCGTTAGGAGCTTTCATAAGCCTACTATACTTTGCACTGAGGCAAGATTTTTAATATTCATTGCAGTATGTCGGGATAAAAACCTTAATTATTTGTAATAATGTCGATTTTCGGCGGGAAATCTTTCTTGATTTTTTTCTTATTTAATTTCTTTGTTCCTGGTAAGTATACAGAAAGCAACTTGTTCAATATGTGTTTATATAAATTCAGTTCAATTCATTCAATATGAAACTTAACTATGACAGGCTGGCTTGAAAATCTATGTCTGAGAAATTGAAAGTGTTGAACTCAGAGGCAAGTTTAACTACGCAATAAACACTTTTTGCTTCTTGTATATCTTGAAACATGATAGAAAATTTGCTCAAATAAAACGATTAAAACCTAATAATTTTCAGTGCAATCTAACTCTAATAAGCTTATGTTGTGTGTTTGGATTTTATACTCTCCTCTGGTATTCAGGACACTCTTCTGCAAGTTCAAGATATTAAATTAAACTACAAAGGAAACTGTATTTCATTATTCTGAAATCACGGTACTATAATATTGGGAGCTCTGATTTATAGGCACTGCATGTTGATGCTGTGCGACAGACTTGGATCCGGGTCACTGGGTCAATGGGTAATTCAGGTCACCTTTGTCCACCGGGTCAACGGGTCTCCGGGTCATCTTTATGACCCGGCTATAGACCCGATACTAATTAAAATCTTCTTCAGATGCTAAGCATGCAGGTTCATCAATCCCGGGAAAGGCTGAAGAAACTGTCCGCTTGATATTAGTTAGGTACACAGATACAAGTGAAATCTTGGTGCAGATGTGTTGCAAATCGTCGGTTGTTCTTCATTAACTGCGCTTGCAGTCTTCCACGATTGCACTCTTACAACGTTTAAACACGGTACACCTTATTCTCAGATCTGAAGCAGAAAATTAGAACCAATGACTGGATCGCCGGGTCGCTGGGTCACTTTTTCGGGTCACTGGGTCACCGGGTCTCAAAATGTGACCCGTTTCCAAGTTTGCTGTACATTCCGATTATAACCATACTAAATACTGCAAGAGATCAGTTGACTAAACTTTCAAAAATATGTAAATAAATTTGACTAGTGATGAAATAAAGTAAATTCTACAACATATTGATTAGCTTTCCCATGAAGCAATTGACTTCTTGCAGCTAAAAGACACATCAGACGCTGTGAATAAGTCTTAAGCATCAGGATCATTTGCTTTAGACTAATTATGTCCTTGATATTTCCAACGTAAAAAACTAATACGATCCTACATAGTCATAAGGTCATACCGATTTGCAGACTTATGCAGGTCTTGTCAATATTTGTTCAATAATATGGACTGCCTACTAAAAAGACAAAGTCTCAGGTTCACGAGTTTAAAATACACAACTCAAAGTGCTCAACTTTGAAAATTTACTTGACATTTTCTGAGCTTACTCTGAACTGAATTGAATTGAAAGCAACATATATTTTTTCAACTTCATACAAATTTCTAGCATTTAACGATATAACATGAAAAGATATAGCGACACAACTGGTTGTATAAACATCGAACTCTTAACTAAGTAATTTCAACACAGTAAACAAATGGAGCTCTTAGAGGTTTATCCAAGTAAGTACAGTATCTCATGATATATGGCTCATTTTTGATTATATTTTTAATACATACAGTGATTTAAAAGCAGAGTATAACATGGTTAAAAAAGACATATATTGATGATTGATGATGAGTCACTTAAACCCGCGTCACTTAAACCCGTTACTTAATTTAAACCCGTTGTGAAAATACCACAGTCATGCATTGTATTTAGCTAATTAGAACTTGTTTATCGAACTCTGTGTGCTTTTATGATAATAGCAGAAAGACAGCGGTTACAATTTGAAAACATCAAAAGAGTTGTATACTTTAGCCATCTAGTAGCTTTCACACAGGTATGAATGTCTCATAGGCAACCTTAAATCATGCTAAGTTTAAGATGGCTTAAGTATACAACCCTTTTGATGTTTTCAAATTGTAACCGCTTTCTTTCTGCTATTATCATAAAAGCACACAGAGTTCGATAAACAGGTTCTAATTATCTAAATACAATCCACGACTGTGGTTTTATCACAACGGGTTTAAGTGACGCGGGTTTAAGTGACGCGGATTTGAGTGACGCGTAACCGTATTGATAATGTAAGCGCCTCCCCCGCTTACCGTTCCCATCGTACTCATTCTCTTTAAACTCAACACAAGTGTCACATATATACGATTTTAATATATTTCACGGAGTCCATTTTCATGCTCCAATACTGCCAAAAACACTACTATATACATACATAAGATGACGCCCCCCTCTTTAAACTCTATGTTTTATTTATATAGCTCCTTTTTATTATATCCTGAAAAAGCGCCCTTACATGTTTTTCCTTTCCTGAGTTTACAAATTATAATATACATTATAAAAAGAGTTAAAATAAATAATTTGTAAACTCTTGTCTTCGTCATCTTATGTTATCTACTATACATATCAGTTTCTACATTATATACAATGCATCATCTATGTTACAGTAACAAAATTTTGACTACAACTGCTAGTCATACATACATATTGGTACAACTGGTACCTCCATAGATAACATAAATCAAAATACTTATACTAATAACTAACATTGCTCAATGCATTACAATTGTCCACTGACATACTACAACTAGACATTGACCAATGCATTACAATCATCCACTGATATACAAGAACTAATAGAGGCAACCGGCCTTTCAATATTAATCTGTTAACTGAGTCAAAATGTTTCCACAGCATAATAACTGCTGTCACAAAACACAAATTAAGCCAACATACATTCACCATACAAATACAACAGATCATCATGCCAATTTCAATCTAACATTTCAGTCCAATAAAGCCAATTACTATCCACAACATTACAAACAATTTTACCTTTCCTCTGTCAAACACAGTTCTACAAAATCCTCTGTTCCATACAAAGATATCATCCAAAATCACATATCTGCTATTCAATTGACCCTCAATCCAAAACAACCACTTAAATCCAAAACAACCCCTTAAATCCACATATTTCATCATGAACATGTAATCAACAAAGCAAGCATCACCTCCACAGACTGTTTTCACTTCAACTAAAAGTCGAAAAGGCCCAATTTGCTCTCCAACTGACAATATCAGTTCATCATTCCCATCAACATCATCATCATCATCATCATTATCGTAAATATCATCCTCCTTATCACCATCATCATCATCCCCATCATCATTTACTGTATTGATCATCACAACATCATAAGCTTCATTCATCAAAGGCATATCTTTACTCAAAATATCAAATTCACCGCCATCAAAACATTTCACCACTTTACTCACAATCTCATCATCTCCATAAAATTGATCAACAAACCACATATCATGTCCCTTATCATTCAACATATTAGGTAATTCATCAAACTTCACATCATCGACATCAAGCTTCAAAAGTACATTACCGTTTGTCTGCTGTTCCGAAATCTTTATCTCAAAATATTCCTCACAAATTTCAACTTCATTAATAACAACCTCATTAAACAACTTCAGTCGAGATTTAACAACATTAGGCTCGATTGTCATAAAATCAGTTCCTTTTACATTCATCAACATCAAAATGTCCAACGACACTTGACAATTTTTCACATCATCAACAAGTTTTACCACAACAGGTTTATTAACAATTCTACTGTCCTTTACACTTGCAATTCCAATATCACAGGATGAACCAAAATAAACACCAGGTTTGGCTTTTTCCAAAATCAGTGGTTTTGTTTTCTTAAATTTGTTTAAACTGTGTAATTTCAAAATTTCCTTTTTTACATATTGATATGTCAACCGAGGTAAATTCATTACAAATGCCCTGATCTTATCAGACATAAATGGCAATAATAATGTCACCCATAAATCCTCATCAAATTCAAGATCAGTAAAAATCTGTTCCACAAAATCAAAGTATGCAAAAAGTTGATTACTATCATTAGGCATTTCCTGAAGACCTTCTTCTTTCAAACACTGCGATAACGAATCACTCTGCTCCTTTTTCCCATCTTGTCCTCCTTTTTCCTCTCTGATTCTGCTCTTCTCTTTTCCTCTTCCATATCCTTTTGCTTCCTCTCAAATTCTTTCTTCCTCTGCTCTTCCTTATCCTTTTCCTCTTTCCTCCTTTGTTCTTCCATAACCTGTTCCTCTTCATGTTTCCTCTTCTGCTCTTCTATTCTTCTCCTTTGCTCCTCAAAATCTCTGTCCCATTTCTCTCTCTCCTCTCTTCTTTGTCTCTCCTTTGCCTCCATTTCTTCCTGCCACTGTTTTTCTCGTAACTGTCTCTCTTCTATTCTCTTTAACTCCTCTTTCTTTCTCTCTTTCTCTCTCCTTTTTTCCCATTGCATCCACATTTTCATGCAAATCATCATCTCCGATTCCTCTGATAACACTGGTCTACATTTTAAAAAAAAATTTCTGCTGACTTAAGTATTTTTGCTGATTTTACCCAATTGAGAGGTGCTGATTCCAGATATGAAGTCAAAAATTATGCAATACGTCAAATTTTTTCGCAAATGAGGAATGCTTAATTAAAGGTGTTAAAGTCAAACATAAGGGAAAATAGGAAATTCTGAAGAACCGATAACACGTAATATTTTTATTCAGCCAAAAAAATGAGTCTGTCTTCTAACCAAGAGAGCAATAAGAGCAATAGCTAGTTGCTTAAATTTAAGTTTTGAGAAAGGAATCTTCTCTTTTGGATGCTCCGGTATAGTTATGGTCACAGTTGTCACGCTGTAAACATCAGCAGTAGTCTGCCACAATGTTTGAGTTCTATCTGCCTTGATATCTATGTTCCATGGTCGTGATGTCTTGATGGAAGCATTCTCCTTGTTTTTCACTCATAGCTCCAAGATTTGAAGTTCAGGTAGCTATGAAGGAAATGCAACTTGACACTCATGTTGCTCCCAGTCTTCGAAAAGCAATCTTCGAATTTTGAACTGAAAGGTCATAATTCTCGACTCTTAAGTTGCCAAGTAAGTCAGTAATCAGGTCGTAAAAAAGCATCTTGTCTACAACTATAACATCCCATTGATTCAATAAGTCCTTTGATGTTGATGCAGTATACAAACTCCTCCTCCATATGAAAATATTTCAAAAGATCATTCTCTCTGCCATGATACATAAGCGTGGTTCCTGGAGCCAACACTGAACAGGTTCTTTTCTTCAGTCTTGAACCCAGTAACTCTGCTGACGACTTCGGCAGATCTAGATCTCATATAAGGTCTTACAACTCAGCTTGGTTGAACGTTTGGTGCATTCCAGCGTCAACTTCTGAGGCCAT
Source organism: Metaphire vulgaris (assembly GCA_018105865.1). Taxonomy (NCBI): domain Eukaryota; kingdom Metazoa; phylum Annelida; class Clitellata; order Crassiclitellata; family Megascolecidae; genus Metaphire; species Metaphire vulgaris. Next base: position 12,328,308 of record CM030854.1, read on the forward strand.
GAAATCTTCACCATTCGTGTCTGTTGACTGACTAAATTCATCGTTGTCAGAAACACCCAAAGTAGTGCAAATAGGTACAGGAACTTCGTCACAGTGAGCAACTGGTCTCAGAGCAGAGGGTGATTTGGGTACTGGTTGGAAGATTTTGTCTTTGTGGACATGCCTGAAATATTTACCAGGCAGAGGTAGCAGTTATCAACATGCATGGTTTCGAGGCTCTCGCCACACCATTGGAACTCCAAAGCTAAGACCAGAGAAAGCTAAGACAGAGAAAAACTCTGACCTTTAGTCACATTATGAACTGTCTGAGGCTTTCAACAAATGTCCTGCACACTTTATGCGGTGCCCAAGGTTTTCCTGGTCACCCAATTTAACTGCGAAATATGCATGATAAGCTTTATGCACAAATTCAAACACCTCTCTCCTTTGTTTAGGTGCTGTAAAACAACCACAAATGTAGCAAAATTTGTCAGGATCATTCCTGCACTACCCACGAAGTGTTCAAGTGCTGGTTTACATATTCTACAGAAAACTAGTTAAAATAGTTACATTTGCTGCAACTTGTAAGCCTCATGAACGACTGAATGCTGCCGTCGGTTTCACGCTGCTTATATAGGCCTATATCCATAAAATGCTGACGTCTGCAGTTTAACACGTTGAACGCTAGGGACGTCAACTGACGTCCTTATTTTGGTTTCTCAGGGCGCTAGGGACGTCATATGACGTCCTTGGTTCAATGCCAAATATTTTATCTTATACGGATCTTGGAATCATTCTTCTGCTTCCTCTAGCTACTAGAATGAGTGACCGATCAAGAAAAGCAAATTTTATAGAAAATGTATGAATATTTGTCCTATAAACACCTGTTGAAAAAACCACAATATACTCATGCTCCGCTGCCTCAATAAAGAAGCTCAATTCACTCCATGCTAATTACAATAGAAGTCTTGGTTTCACTTGAGATTGGCGCGCCGTCTATTGTTGCAGGTGGACTAAATGACCAATCGGAAGCGCCACATTCTACTGAAGAACGTCGATTGGCCTCCTAAAAGGCCCACCTTCTAAACCCCACGCCTCAGCTTCAATATAAATACCCCAAATAACTTGTGTCACCATAGGCGTAATGCCGTCAGCGTTTTTGGACTAGAATCACTAGATAATTGATGTCCTTACTAAGGTCCTGGAATTTATATCGGCTATAGCGTCCATTTTGCCACAGTGATGGCCAATTTTATTGCCTTGCATTCTTGACCCGTGACATTGATTGTTTTATCCAATCTCCATTGTTGAGATAACTACTTGTCCCTGACAAAGTCTACGTAGCGCGGTTATGGAGCACATTACAGACCACCTGCATTTTTTCGTATGAATTGGCGCATACCTGAGTAAAGAGAACATGATACTAGTAACAGATGGCTCTAATTTCTAAACACTTGCCTCTGTTTCAAAATATTTTCTTCCCTGTAGGCGTCTAACGTGATCGGGCCTTGGGAATTTGGGAATAATCTAACGGCTGTCACTCACTTCACGCATGACCGCACGCATTTTGTATAGGAACTGGAAAGCCAAGGAGGTCGTAGACTCGTCCATAGTATCCGCGCCTGACTTATTTAATAGGCCGCAGTCAACGTGTTAAAACTGCCTATTAAACTGTTGTGTTATTAAATAGTTATGTCCACTGCATATTAAGCATAGCTTTTTGCACATCCTTATCTTTTTGCATATTCAATATAGCTAAAGAATTCTAATGCATAATGCCATGTTATTACTGTAAACAGTAAATCAGTAAACAGCGTTTTGCGGGAAAACTGGACGTGATGGGAGGAAATGGGTGTGATTTTTGGATTCAGCACACCAAAATACATAAAGATCACATGTTGTCTTCAAGTCAGCAAAATTGATGTAGACCAGTGTAATTGATCCATAATAATCAATAACACAATCAGTAATAGTCAATTTAACCATTAATGCAAACAACAGGCAAATCTAAATAATCAAGTACCATCAACAATAAAATACACCAATTTAAACATACACCAGTATCTCAAAATACTATCAGTGATCAATAAGAATCGATTATCTTCCTTTTACAGTTCTGTTCTCCCTCTCCTGTTCCTGTTTCCCATCGACCTTCTCGTTCCTCCAACAGTCCAATTGTTGCCGCAGGTAGCTCTTCAATTGATTTTCTTGCATACGACGTAATGGTTTACGCGTATGCTTACACAGACACGATTCTGTGACGGAGTGGCTGATACGCAATGGTCGCAGATTGGTATGGCTCGGATAACGAGTTGTCTATCACCCATTGACTAATGACCGTTCAGCAAAGCACGTAGGTATTCTTTTATAGAATGGAAAGAATGTTCATTTGCTCATCTAATGATACGACAGTCTCCTCTGCTTACCACCTTGACCATTGAAGAATTCTGACCGACTTTTCTGCCAGCCCAACGACCCTGTCACAAAGACACTCCGACAATACCAAAGCAACGTCTCCGTCGAATGCTCCGGAAGGTACCAAGGCAACGTCCTTGACGAACGCTCCGAAAGGCACGAATCAGCGTCCCCAACGGACACTCCGGCAAAAGGCTCCCAAAGCGGCGTCACCGTCAAACGCTCGTGTCACTCTCTAGACTCGATGCAGCGTTCCAGTCGAACCCTCAGCCAGACACAGGAGGCAGTGTTCCCGTCGAACGCCCAGCAAGAACAAAATCCACATCCAGATATCAAGAAACAACTTCGACGCAACTTACTCTCAAAACGAAGCCTCAACGGCACAAGTCCGGCACAACTTACTCTCAAAACGAAGGCTCAACGTTTCTACTGTGCACAACAACCAACGCCATGACTACTCCGAATGTATAGACGCCTAATAAATACACGCCACGTGGCAACAACGTCCTTGCCCTTCCATTGACCGCAAATCCTCACAAAAGTCCTACACCCACTCCCATAAAAGTATCAAAGCTGACACCAAATGTAAGCGCCTCCCCCGCTTACCGTTCCCATCGTACTCATTCTCTTTAAACTCAACACAAGTGTCACATATATACGATTTTAATATATTTCACGGAGTCCATTTTCATGCTCCAATACTGCCAAAAACACTACTATATACATACATAAGATGACGCCCCCCTCTTTAAACTCTATGTTTTATTTATATAGCTCCTTTTTATTATATCCTGAAAAAGCGCCCTTACAGATAATATCTTATACTCTCTATGTATTATATCTTATACTCCTCTATATGTAGTTATGTACTATATATATATATACATATATATATATATATATATATGTATATATATACTCCTAAAAATTACGCTTAATTGGCTTATGTGTGTACACCGAAACCGAGATATTATTGGCAATGTCATAGTTAAGTTAACCTTGAAGCTTAGAGGTATTGGGAGCCAAAAAATAAGTTTTCATCTGTCACAAAGTGATAGTTAAGGAGGTTTAAGTATGTTTGGGAGTGATGTTTGGGTGTGTATTTTTAAATGTGTCTAGGTATGTTTAGGTGTGTTTGAGAGGTGAGTTGGTGTGTGCGTTGAGGTATAAAGGAGGGCAAGTGTGTGTGTGTGTGTGTAGTATGGTGGCTTGGGTGTGTGAATGTATAGAACTGTACAGGTAGGAGTCAGAGCAGTCAGGCAAAGGTCGCGGTTGCGGTGGTTTTGTGTTGGATAAGAGAAAATGAAATATGAAAAGTGAGCTTGTCGAAGAAGCTTTGATAACGAGAGAAGTTAAGAAATTGAGAAATTAAGAAATTGAGAAATGGAAAAGATAAAGAAATTGTAGAAAACTTTTACGTTGTATTATATGCGGTTTGGAATAGTTCAACCGGACACTATAGAAAGACGTTAACGTAAGTAGAAATGTAGTGTGTTTGAAAACATATAAGACACTACAGAAATGCATTATTATGAGTAGAAATGTACTATGTTTGAAAACGGCCGTGAATTTATTGTGTTTGTGCCAAAGAAAAAGGCTTCATTCATCTCTCATTGCATTGATTATTTGTTACGGCCTACGATCATTCATTAATTAAGACGAAAAACTTCCTAGTGGCTTTCACACAGGCAGTAATGCCTTCTAAGCCACTTTAAATCATGCTAAGTACATTGGAGAGGTAATAAAGAACTCACAGTCAAGAACCATATTTCAACGAAAACATCTTGACATCATCTCTATTCTCCAGTGATTATTTTAATTGTTATTTATAAATATTTCAATTCTGTGTTTAAGTAGCTAATTGACCAGAATAATGATGCGCATCGATAGTTTCGACCCAAAACTGTTGATTAGCGAAAAAGGTCGCTGTTTTAAGCGCTTCGAAGTTTGGTGCGTTCTGCTCGGTCCGGTCTGATGGTACTACCCTACCACATCAAAATTTCATCGGTTTTGGGCGAATCTCACGACCGGGCCCGGCCTGAATAGGTGTCAAGTCCTCGGATCCCCGGACCCCGTGAATACGCCAATAAGTGACTTTGCATAGAAATGTCTTTGATTGCAGTGAGAATAGAAATCATTTTCTCCCCAAAAGACACCGAAGCATTAGTTGGAGAAAGCGTCACCATATTTTGCTCCACTTCGTTAGGAAGCTGTGAATGGTATCATCGGCCAATTGGAGCAAGACGTCACGAAATCGTCTATCAAGAAGGGTTCCTATACAACGAATACAAAAAAAGATTTAACGTCACAAAGAAAGAAGACAAAACGTGCAATCTTCTGATAACGAATGTCAGTGTCACAGACGCCGGATTGTTCACTTGCATGGAAGTATCAGATATACAGACAGAAAAGAAAGCGGAGCTAATTGTGTTTGGTAAGTCTAGCAGTAAAATTTGTCACATTCAGCTGGTGAAGTTGGGAGTTTGCCCCTTCACTGCTAGAGAAAGATCCTCAGTGAGAGTCCATATATTTTGAATTTTAAAATTCAGAACCTCCCAAAGTCCCAATGAATTAAAGAAGTGCCTGCAAAGCGTTCGGTAATAGAATGGACATTCGTTTTTAGCATTATATTGAGGTTGGATGTGCTATGCAGATAGGCCTATAGAATGAAGCAAACACAGGCTAATGTCAACTATGCTGCTATGCATACCTTCTAATATGCACCACGCATCTATTGGTCATCGTAAACATCTATAGATAGTGTTGTTGGTTTCAAGACCTAAATTGCGATACGCAAACCCTGGCCCGCGTGCCAAATTTGACCCGCGATGATTTTCTTTTGAATAGCGAGATTATACTGTATCTTATAATTTGTTCGCGCACGCATTTGCATAGAGTAGGCTACAAAATTCATGCACGCAATATAAGACATAATTTTGCAAGATGTTGCCGCAGAAGCGTTCAACGGCTTTTCACACAAACACAAACGCATTCCTAGAAGCACATAGAGCGTGTAGTTGGTAACTACTGGCCGACTGTAAGTCTGAATGAATAAGAGGAAGAATTAGAGATGGCAGGTCCGGTAAAGTCGCCAGGTTTAAAAGATTAGTATTTTGCAGTGAACTGTGAAGTCAGTGGCAGGGAACCCGGCCGTGGAATTTGGGCAAGGCCGTTGAGAAATTTCTGAGAGGGAAGGTAGGTCTAGCATGCTCGAAGATAATACATGAATTTGCGAATAATTTCTTGGCGAGCTTTGTTTCCCCGAAATTCTACATATTTCTACATATTTCGGAACCTGGCTACGCCACTGGACTATATTCCTGGTAATGATGTTGCGATTCTACTCGATGCTTATAAAGCCAAATTCTTGCCTTCTAGATTCCGATGCTAATTACTATATATTCGACCTAGATCAGCAGTATCCAATATATGCGAAATAAATTGATATTAATATGATATATACAGACCCGTAGGAAGTGGAGGTGCAGGGGTGCAGCTGCACCCCATGGAAAGAAAATGCGCTGCACCCTGGCTGCACCCCATACTTGCTTGTCAGGAGTATAAAAGAGTAAATTCCGTGCGTGATGACCTTTTTTGCTTGTCAAGATAAGGTTTTTAGGATGCGAACTATTTTTTTTTCTTAAGAAAATCTGCACCTCTGCTGTAAATTTGTTCCGACGTGCCTGTTTATATCGTTTTAAAATCAATGTATTTCGCAGTGAAAAGACGTCATCAACTCCCGGTTACTTGTAATGTGTAGAGAGTTCATTTCTAAGTGTGAATACCAAATTGCATAGCTGTATCACCAAGCAATCTCCAGTTGCAGCAGTTAATAGACGTTATGGTGTTTCAAACTCAATGGACCAAAGGTCGCGACCCGAGCAAGGTTGACGTCAGTCCTTATTTTAAGACGTCTATGATATATATATATATATATATATATATATATATAATATGTATATATGATATATATATGATATATATATGATATATATATATGATATATATATATATATGATATATATATATATATATATGCTCGTATATTATACACATTGCACAGTGAACATGTAGTTTAATATACACGAGATATAATACTATAATCCATAATATGCCCACATCACAGTGGCGGCTCTAGGATTTGGCAAGTGGGGGCGTTGGGGGCAACTTCTAATCATGGGGGCCAACCATTTGTTGTTTAATGTATGTAGCATTAAGTATAGGGTCCCAACTGGGGCCCACTGGGGCCAGGCTCGCATTAGGGGGGCCCGCGCCCCCCCTGGCCCTCCCGGTGGAGCCGCCACTGCGTAAAACCAATAAACCAGAATAATACCCTTAAAATTGATACTCTGTTTGACACTTGGAAGGACTTATTGCTACAGTAGGCTATAGATATGAAAAATTCAGAAGAGTAATGAAACGAATTATATCCACATTTTCTTGTGTCCCCATCTTCATTGCATCAAACCGTAGTAGAATAATCAGTATATTCTGTCTCAATTTAAGATATTTTGCTAGTCTATAAAACCTGTGATACAAGAAACCAGCTATCTTAAGACCCGCTGTATCTCTCAATCGACTTTGTAGACACTTGACAGAGAATAGATTTCTGAAAGACTTTATAATGTCAAAATAGTTGACCATTTTTCGAGGCATTTCGAACGCTCTAGAATTAAGGTCATAACATGGATCTTAAATGTAGAAGCTGTAGCGGCAGACGCATTGTCAGAAAGTCCTGAGTGACGACAGTCAATAGACTTTTAAAGTGAATCAAATCTTTGAAGCCATGGACAATCAGTTGTAAGTAAAAGCCGAATGTTCAATGGTTCAAACACTGGTTCAAAGTCCAAAGAAGTTCAGTTCATCTTTGTACCGGACGTTTGAACATATGGTTGTGCATTGTCAATACACTGTTGTGTATTAAAGGCACATACACTCACACACCAGCAAAAACTGCTTGAATATTGCAAACTTATAAGCCCAATAATAATTACACTGGTCTACATTTTAAAAAAATTTTCTGCTGACTTAAGTATTTTTGCTGATTTTACCCAATTGAGAGGTGCTGATTCCAGATATGAAGTCAAAAATTATGCAATACGTCAAATTTTTTCGCAAATGAGGAATGCTTAATTAAAGGTGTTAAAGTCAAACATAAGGGAAAATAGGAAATTCTGAAGAACCGATAACACGTAATATTTTTTATTCAGCCAAAAAATGAGTCTGTCTTCTAACCAAGAGAGCAATAAGAGCAATAGCTAGTTGCTTAAATTTAAGTTTTGAGAAAGGAATCTTCTCTTTTTGGATGCTCCGGTATAGTTATGGTCACAGTTGTCACGCTGTAAACATCAGCAGTAGTCTGCCACAATGTTTGAGTTCTATCTGCCTTGATATCTATGTTCCATGGTCGTGATGTCTTGATGGAAGCATTCTCCTTGTTTTTCACTCATAGCTCCAAGATTTGAAGTTCAGGTAGCTATGAAGGAAATGCAACTTGACACTCATGTTGCTCCCAGTCTTCGAAAAGCAATCTTCGAATTTTGAACTGAAAGGTCATAATTCTCGACTCTTAAGTTGCCAAGTAAGTCAGTAATCAGGTCGTAAAAAGCATCTTGTCTACAACTATAACATCCCATTGATTCAATAAGTCCTTTGATGTTGATGCAGTATACAAACTCCTCCTCCATATGAAAATATTTCAAAAGATCATTCTCTCTGCCATGATACATAAGCGTGGTTCCTGGAGCCAACACTGAACAGGTTCTTTTTCTTCAGTCTTGAACCCAGTAACTCTGCTGACGACTTCGGCAGATCTAGATCTCATATAAGGTCTTACAACTCAGCTTGGTTGAACGTTTGGTGCATTCCAGCGTCAACTTCTGAGGCCATGAAATCTTCACCATTCGTGTCTGTTGACTGACTAAATTCATCGTTGTCAGAAACACCCAAAGTAGTGCAAATAGGTACAGGAACTTCGTCACAGTGAGCAACTGGTCTCAGAGCAGAGGGGTGATTTGGGTACTGGTTGGAAGATTTTGTCTTTGTGGACATGCCTGAAATATTTACCAGGCAGAGGTAGCAGTTATCAACATGCATGGTTTCGAGGCTCTCGCCACACCATTGGAACTCCAAAGCTAAGACCAGAGAAAGCTAAGACAGAGAAAAACTCTGACCTTTAGTCACATTATGAACTGTCTGAGGCTTTCAACAAATGTCCTGCACACTTTATGCGGTGCCCAAGGTTTTCCTGGTCACCCAATTTAACTGCGAAATATGCATGATAAGCTTTATGCACAAATTCAAACACCTCTCTCCTTTGTTTAGGTGCTGTAAAACAACCACAAATGTAGCAAAATTTGTCAGGATCATTCCTGCACTACCCACGAAGTGTTCAAGTGCTGGTTTACATATTCTACAGAAAACTAGTTAAAATAGTTACATTTGCTGCAACTTGTAAGCCTCATGAACGACTGAATGCTGCCGTCGGTTTCACGCTGCTTATATAGGCCTATATCCATAAAATGCTGACGTCTGCAGTTTAAAACTGCCTATTAAACTGTTGTGTTATTAAATAGTTATGTCCACTGCATATTAAGCATAGCTTTTTGCACATCCTTATCTTTTTGCATATTCAATATAGCTAAAGAATTCTAATGCATAATGCCATGTTATTACTGTAAACAGTAAATCAGTAAACAGCGTTTTGCGGGAAAACTGGACGTGATGGGAGGAAATGGGTGTGATTTTTGGATTCAGCACACCAAAATACATAAAGATCACATGTTGTCTTCAAGTCAGCAAAATTGATGTAGACCAGTGTTATTAAGCCCACTTAAAAATTGAATTGTAAAAGCCATTCAAGGCCATGTGCAGGTAACAGGCTTCAGGGCTTAGATTTCAAGCACACTTCAATCGGAAAAAACACTAGTAGAACACAATAGGCAATACTTATCAGTATAGTAAAACTCTGCTAATGTCATAAAGTCATTAAAAGCCTTTCAAGCACATCGAGACTGCACATGTTACTAAAATCTGAACATTTGCTATTCAGCAAAAGGAGCACACGCGCGCGCGCACACACACAAAACACACAGTGACATGATTAAATAACCAAGGAGGCCACCGAGGCCTAGGCCTAACACTTAGGCGGTCACTGCAGATATGAAAAGCAGATAATGACTGTCAATTGAAACATATTGTGGACATAAGAAGCAGTGGCGGCTCTAGGATTTGGCAAGTGGGGGGCCGTTGGGGGGCAACTTCTAATCATGGGGGGCCAACCATTTGTTGTTTAATGTATGTAGCATTAAGTATAGGGTCCCAACTGGGGGGCCACTGGGGGGCCAGGCTCTCAATAGGGGGGCACGGGCCCCCCTGGCCCCCCGGTGGAGCCGCCACTGCCACATCATATTATTATTTTCAAAAATTACAGTATATTTGGAACTTTGGCCCGTGAAAACATTTGCAAAAAATATTGGCCCTTGATGCAAAAAGCTTTTGGACCGCTGTTATAGACAACAATACAGCAAGGTGGACCATGTTGTCGACATCACTTTTGTGGCATTATAATGCAAAATGACAGATGCTTCATTGAAATACCTCCAACTGCTTCATCATGTGTTGAAACAGGCTCAAGATGGCTCTTATATGCACGAGACCTGGCCTGCTTCAAATAATGTTCTGCTCTCGACGATGACTGGTGGATCTGCCTTCCAATCACGAAATACAGAGATGGTTGAACTGTTTTCCGAAGACAGAATCTGATCAGAACTGACTACACGACTTCTGTCACGGCCTCTGCCTTGTCCCATTTCTGGAGCTGTAGATGACCATGCAGTCGGTTCTTCGTGTTCCGGAATGGCGTTCTCTTCACCACTAGCTTCTTTCTGACTGTTCAAATAGCCTATATAGGCCTAGGCCTACTGTATGGTCTTCATAATCACTTCCGGATTCATCACCACTAACATCGCTATCAGTATGCAGCTCGACCATAATCTCCTGCAACGCCTGCGCAGCCGAGTATTTTGGTAATCCATAATGCTGTTTGATGCCATTACTGTAGTAAGAAATTTGGGGTCATTAGTGACCCCAACAGAAATTTTACAATAGTCACAAACTTGAAAACAAAATTTTTGAATTAAAAAAGGAAGTGATGACACTGGTGTTAAGCAACAAATTCCTGAAACCGCTTAAGACAATTCAAAGTAGCGCAGGAATAGCGCAACATAGATCTGAATGACCCCGCTTGGTAATAGGATTGAGCTTAATTACGCAGCAACGGTTTATAGCATGGAGTTATTATTAGAGGAGACGGCATTACGTCATTTCTAACCAGGCTGCGTGAAGCCAGTAGCGCGTAGGCTAAGAATAGCACCTCCATTGTTAGCGGCCATTGTGGTTGAATCGGACGAATACAGAAGTATTAAGTCAGAGTTATATCATTCCCTTTTAATTTTTTTCATAAATAATAACTTTGTTATTGGGACCTGTCATTCATCTTGGGGGGGGGGGAAGTTTTTGACATAATTATTCGGGTGAAGGTAACTGAAAGTTGACAGTTGATGACAAGAGGAGGGGCAGTGCTATTTCTAGAATTTTGAATTTAGGGGTGTCAGGGAAAATCGGGGAGGGTGTCGGAATTTTAAGTCTCTCCCGGAAAAAGGCTGACAAAAAGGTCATCCGACAATAAAAGTTTGGGGAGGTGTCCTCCATTGGGGAGGGGTGTTCAGAGCTAATTAGTATCCATTTTGCATTGTCACATTACCAAATTTAGGGGTCGACCTCAAATGGCGGGGGGTGGTTTTAAGGGGTGTTAGGAGGGTGTAAAAATATCCCTGGGAGGGGGTCGAAAATTGCCCAAAAATTGTTGACATGATTAATGGACAGCCCCCATGCCTTATTGAAAACACGATTGATGTCATCCAATGTACTGTCCACTTGCTATTTTTCAAACACAAATGTCGAACAATAGCATCTTAATCAGTGGCGGCTCCACAAGGGGGGCCTCGGAGGGGGACGTGCCCCTATTGAGTGCCTGGCCTTCTGTCCCTCTGTTGAGACCCTATACTTAATATTACATACCTACCAACAAACGGTAGGCCCCATGATTAGAAGTTGCCACCCCAACACCTCCCCCCCACTTGCCAAATCCTGAAGCCTCCACTGATCTGAATCTCCATTTTCATTACATACTAATACAAAGTTCTTAGATCATTGATAAAACATATCCGCAGCTATTCCCTATGGCCCAGCTGATGATTTTTTGGGTCTACCAATGTGGCTGCCGTTTGGGAATTTCCCAAATAGTTGGCTTCAGCCAAATGACGTAATGCCGTCTCCTCTAATAATAACTCCGTGGTTTATAGACATTCTTTAAGAAAGCACAGTTGAGTATAATAAGAGAGGGAACACATATCGTAGTCTGAAAATGAAAATTTTAGCTGGTTCTAAGTACAAGAAATCAGAATTCTATATTTCAAATAATTTTGTTTCGATGCATCTGCTTGATAATGATAGAAAAATATCCATCGGACGAATCGTGTACTTTAAAGATTACCTGCAATCCATTGTGTAACTATATGGAACTATCCTGTATTACGAAGTCGTATGGGAACATTAGCCCCTTTTTGGAATGGAGAGACTCTACGGGAAATCTCGTGGATTCAAGTACAGATAAGACACAATCTGTTATCCAAGTGAACGAAGACCTGTCACAGCATCTACGTTATACCTGCTACGTAAAATATCCCAACAATTCTTTATCATCCAAGCTTCATTGGTCTTATTCAACTTCAGGTCTGTGAATTTGCTTAACTTAATTTTTATTATAAATAAAGTCTTGTTTTAAGTTATTGTTGCAAAACTACTTTCCCCAACAAATGTCGCAAATTTCCTCTCGTAACCGCATAAGCCAACTTACTGTACGTCAAAACTCATTCAAATGCTACTAGCAGATTTATCAGAAATGAAAATAATCATCAATGGAGTGAAAATAGAGCAGGTAGACGAATTCTCTATCTTGGAAGCCTGTTTGATACAAACGCCAAGTGTCATGAAGAAATAAGAAGATGAATTGCCATGGGGAAAGAAGCCTTTACGAACAGAGAACTACTGAGAAGAAACTTTAACCGAAGTTTGAAAAACAATCGGTCAAAATACTGATTTATTAATTTATTGACAATTTATATAGCGCAGTAGACAAGGCTAAGGCCTACAACAAGAGCGCTTATCACAGTTCATTTCCAATATTAAATAAATGAGTCTTCAAATTTCTAATGAAAAGTCCAGCTGAGACTGCTCCAGTCACATTGTCTGGAAGAGAGTTCCACAGGGCGGGATTCCCCCCGCGCGAATGATCTATCCCCAAACTTAGGGTCTTGGACGGGGGAGGGACCAACAACTGCACTCTTCGACTGGACCTAAGAATGTAGCCAGTGACACTCTATCGGTCAGAAACTTGGACGCTCAGAAAGGAAGGTATAAAGAGACTAGAGACATTCGAAATGTGGATCTGGCAAAGAATGGAACAAATCAGCTGGACGGAAAAATACCAACGAAGAAGTCTGGAAGAGGATAGAAGAGATGAAAACCTTAACAAACTCTATTCTTACTAGACAAAACGTCACAAAAGAAGTGGATAGGCCATGTTCTGAAAGAAGAATCAAAACTACTAAGAGAAATACTTGAAGAAAAGAAGACATAGAAAGCTCAGAAAGGGCTACCAAGGACATTGATGCTACGGCAAAAATGAAGTATTCAACCTTGAAGATAAAAGCTCAAGATAGCAGTGGCGGTTCTGCAATTTGGCAAGTGGGGGGGCGTTGAGGTGGCAACTTCTAAGCATGGGACCAACTATTTTTCATAAATCAGAACACACATTGCAGGAAGAATATCACCCTCGATCGAGTCCAGAGTTGCATACTTGAACAACTTGTATAAAATTTAGTGTAATATCTGTATTTCATTGCATTAATTTGAAATTTTTTGGTTTAAAGTATTAGAATCACTCAGCCACGAAATTGTTGTTGTAATTTTGCAGTCAATTGATAACGATGGGCTAACAATAATATTGATCTAGACTAATGCATAGGCCTAATCATATACGCTTACACTACAGATACATCAGACAACATTGATATCCATAACGAACAAGCCAGAGTCTAAAAACGAAATTCATTAGCACTGATAGCATAATAATTAGGTATTTTGTAGCAGTTAATGAAGCGCTAGTTTTCGATTACGATGTCTAGCATCAAACTCGTCAATAAAAGCAGTTAAGTCGATTGCGAAAGCACGCTTCGATTCAACAGACAGCACAGCAATATTGCTGAGGCGACTGTACGGCAGTGTACTTCGTAGGCTTATATAGGTTTTTATTATCTTCAGAGCCGAAAAAAACTTCTCTCACAATAAGCAGTTGTAACAGGCTGTGCCACAGCAATGCATATATTTACTTTCCTTAAATTTCAGAAAACGCAATTTTGTAGGATTCCAGAGAAAGCGTAAAGTTCTGCATGCTTGATAAATATAGCTGTAAAGAAGATTTTGCTAGTTGCTCTGCTCTTTCCAGCAAGCATTTTATTATCGATTCCATCGTTAATAAAAACTCGATAGAAATAGATGGACAAAACATCGAAAGTTTGATAAATGCAACTACTGTGTCTGGGGCTCCTCATGATCTGGAACAATGACTGCAACGAAGAAATTAGGGATAGAGTTGGAAAGGCCTACGAAGCTTTCCCCAGAATGAAGATTATCTGGGAAAATAAGAAGAAAATTAACAAGACTAAACTAAAGTTATTGAAAAATGCATATTAAGCAGTGTATTACTGTATATGCATGCGAGACGTGGAATCAAACAAGAAGAATAGCCATTCACTGAACATATTTGAAATGAAGTAGTAGGTTAACTGAACTGATTTAATTGATTGAATAATAGTTATTGACTTCTTTAATTTGTAAAACAAGTAAATTTAATCAGTTTCTGTGTTTTAATTTCGCTTTGTGCTTCCTATTTTCAGTGTATCTGGCATACAAACCTAATAACAAAACTGAAGTATACTGGTGGAGGTCAGTTGCTTTTGTTTGTGGAAGCTATGCCACTATTTCAACGTCAATCTATCTGTGTTGGAAATTTAACTGTGCGAGGTAATTGGTTATATTAAATTGTCATAATTGGTCTAAAACAATTTTGCCTTGTAAAAAGTTTATATTATTATGGCGAAATTCCAGAAACGTCAAATAATAGTAAAGTCAATGCCAGTGGCGTAGCGTGACTTTTGGGGACCCGGGGGCATTTTTAATATTGGGGCCCCAGTGGCTGACGAGCAAAAAAGGTCGTCACATCGTTTATAGTGCGTTGACGGGCAAAAAACCACTCTTCGGGGCCCCCTCACCCGGGGCCCGGAGGGCACTCTTCAAAGTGCGCCCCCCACGTTACGCCACTGAGTCAATGCGCCATCGTTGCTTAGCGACGGTTGGCCACAAAAAAGTCATTGTTCTCCATCGCTAACCATCTTCCGCTGTATTTAGTAGACGGTCCCCAGAAAGACTAGTCCACGTCGTGTTTGTCGAATCCAACATATCTTCGGTCGTCTCCGTCTTCTGTTTCCCCAGCAAGTCCTGTGACCACACTGCCCTCGATGGTATCTTGTGGTTGTCTCATCACATACACAAAGTATCCCACTTTTTTGTTTTTGTGTGATTCAGTAGTTCTTTTTCTGCGTTGGCCATGTTGTAGATTTGTTCATTTGTTAATAGTTTTGTCCACAGTTGGAGTTGCCGGGGGAACGGGGTAGGGGGAGGGTCGACCCCCCAGCTAACTTTGCAACCCTTTCAAAAATCGCATATCGGGTACATGCAGTTCCTGTCATTCATTGAACTTCAGTCCTCAACCCCCCCAGCTCAAATTTCACAGCTCCAACACTGGTTTTGTCCATGGTACGCATAAGTGTAGCAGTTTTCTTATGCACTTGCTTTCATAAACCTGTATGCGTTTTTCTTCTTTTCTTTGCGCCCAGTATTCACATCCATATGTCGCCACCAGCCCATATCAAGGTTTTTTATCAATCGCAGTTTTGTGGCTGCACTTGTTGATTTGTTTTTCTATAATTTTGTTAGCTTGATCATTACTGCTGTTCCCATGACTAGTCCCTGTTTCACTTCCATTTTGCATCCTGCATTGTTTGCTACTTGACATCCTAGGTATATAAAACACTGTACTATAGTGTTACGCCTTCCACCTTGAATTCTGTTTTGTTATTGGTATTAATTATATTGTTTTCTGTGCTGTTGCAATATTTATCGCCATGTTTTAGGCTGTTCTTTTGCAGTTGCCGCCGGCTCTTCCAGAGATGTACACGTAAGTAGTACGATGTCATCGGCGTGTTAGGCCTATAGTTTACTTATCTTTTCCCCGCCAATCTTAAATAATAAAGATTAATAGTAAAACACAAGTAAATATGAGGACTAATAATGATAGTGACCATAAAATAATTGCCTGAAAGTCCTCTAATCAGAATTTCATATAGTCGGTAGGTGGCACCAGACGTTATTGAGTTACAGGTACATGATTAGGAGATCTCTAGGTTACCCTTCTATAGCGGGCACAGTTTTCTATAAAAGGGAGTCTCTGAGACGGTTAATGGCCGGCGAACTGAGGTGATACATGTATTGCCAAAATAGTTGAGTGTACCCTCAGTAAAAGAAACGTGCACTGAATTTCAGTCCTCAACCCCAACACTGGCCCGTCGGGACGAATTTTCAGCAGGGGTGCAGATTTTCTGAAGATAAAAGTTGTCTCTGAAAAACCATTGACAAGCAAAAAAAGATCGTCGCTACCATGTTTTAATCTAACAATACATTGACGAGCAAAAATGGTCGTCTGCATATCTTCATCTTCTTTCCAGGGGGTGCAGACAGGGTGGAGCCCATCTTCTTTCCAGCTGTGCGCTGCACCTACTAAATTTTTCCAGGGAGTGCAAGTAAGAAGGAAGGAGCCTTCTGTGACCAGGGCTTCACGGAGAGAAGCGGTAGTACATAGAGTACACAAGGCATAGAGTACACGAGGTATAAGACAGAGAGACGTGAGACGTGGAAAATCGGGACCTTGTGTTTAGGAGCGGCCATCCTCAGTATTCGGCCTGCCCGGTAGCCGCGGACACCTCGTTTGATGGCTGTGAATTGGAAAGTCAAACAAACGCCGTCGATCAGGCAGAGTCGGCGGCGGAAGGCGATCGGGAAACCGAGCGGGCGTTGGGGGCTGCTCTGCCGCGAGCCGGGTTCGCCACAGTTCTCCGCACCGACGATCGCAGAAGTCACGGCGTGGGTAAGATCGTCGCCCGACAAGCAGTGTTCGTCGGACCCCTTGCCAATGTGGCTTCTTAAGGAAGCTATCGACACACTTGCTCCATTCCTGACAACCTTACTGGGGACCTCCCTCGAGAACTGAGAGTTTTCCGAGATATGGAAATGCGCTATCACTCGTTCGCACCTCAAGCGGTCTGGCCTCGGTCCGTCTGACGTCGCCAACTACCGATCGGCCTATAGCGTTTTTACAGTAAAGCACTTTTGTCTCTGGTCTTCGTAATTTTTACGGCGCTCTATAAATCGTTCTGTATAGATAGATAGGGGCATTCATTAAGCGGTACCAGAGAAAGCTCACAGCCTTAGCACATACAGGAAGTTGAAGTACTGTATACAGTACAGTTCCACTCAAAACGGGAGACTTCTTAGCCAAAAAGGTAGGACGGACACGTGCCTTGAGTTAAGTCGACCCGTGTCGCAAGCCGGGGCAGGTGCCATATGAGGTAAGAAGTGATACTTGCGAGTGTATTAGAACTATAGCCATATAGCCATATCATAGAACTCGAAACTTTTGGAATTTTTACAGTATGTCCAAACGTATGGTGGTCGGATTACTCATCCCCAAAAATGGTATTCAGTTAAGGCACTAGACTAGAGATCAAAACATTCTGGGTAAAGGAATACCCAAACACGTCTTTGATTTTATTCAGTGCACGATCAAGAACAAGTCTCGAAATATGCACTATGGTAGAGAGGGTGGAACATTAGCAGATTTCTACGTTAGAATTTCCAGCATGAATGACTGAATGAGCATGGATCCATACCTTGCAAATTTCAATTGGAGGTAGGCCTAATATAAACCCTGAGGATGGAATAAATTGCTTATAATTTGTTCTTGTTTTTAGACCATTCCTACCAAAAAGGCCTGTATACAACAGTATAGACCTACCGATTAACTAGAATATTTTTGGACGATTGTACTTAGATCACTGATTTATAGAATTGCCTCTTTTATCTCACGTCCTACAGTCCGTCAATCAATGGTGCTCAAATGCATACATTAATGATATGGCATTTATAGATATCTTTTTATATCGATCTACAGTGTCTATATATTTTTACTATACAGCATTGTGTGTGAATCATTTTTTATTTGTGCTCTATCAATAATTCGGAAATCTCCGTGAACTGATAATATTCACAAAACTTCACGGCAACTCATAATCATATGTAGGCCTATGCAATACATCCTAGCGTTGTATAATGGCAAACTTTCTACAGTGTCTCCTGCCTCTCTATTCACAGTGATTCCATCGAGGATTCACACAGTTAGGCCTAAGATGCGAATTGTGAATAGCGTTAGCAGAATCTCACAGTTTATTAGAATCGATAAACAAAAAACTGGAGATGTAATTCGAAAGAGAGGGCTCAATGCCACTTAATGCTTAAAGCCCCCTGGAGGAGATTAGATAGGGAACCTCGACAAAACGGCTTACGAGAAAACAGCGCAGGAAAAACGGCGAAATTAAGAATACAATTTAGAACTTGAACGATATTTGGCTATAGTTCAACAGCCTAAAAATATATTCATGCAGACAAAGTATTAAAGCAATTGTTAAAAATATTGGGATGGTGTCGATAATCTTGATTATATATTTAAGAGCAGTACTTGCCCTTAATTTGGACTTCCAAATGTTTCGAAGAGAAAATATTTTGATGCTTTGGTTTAATTACAGCTCGTTCGCTATCCAACCTATTCGGGCAGCTACGGCAACATTGTAGACCATGCAATAGGACTATTTGTCCTACACATGGTAACGAATCACCTAATTTTAATTTTACCTTTGAACAAATAATGGTTAATGCGCTGTTTTGTCGATTGCATAAACATTATTTAGTTGTATTTATTATTGTTATTATTATTATTGTTATTATTGTTCATAAAACTGCTGAGGGCACTCAGAAGAATGGGATAAACTACAGAGACAGAAAACTCATCGAAAAACTGTAGATGAATCAATCAATATATATCCGTGTGAATGGAAAAGACTGAACCCGGAACTCTGGAAAGGGGTGAGACAGGGATGCCCTCTCTCACCGTTGCTATTCAATATCTACACAGAAGAATTCATAAGAGAAGCCTTTGAGAACTTAGAAGATGGAGTAGTGGTGGGTGGAAAAAGGATAAGGAACATAAGATTTGCTGATGACCAGGCAAACACCAACCATGAATTGCAGAGGTTGATGTACTCTCTTAACGCAACATCAAAGGATTACGGAATGAAAATCAATTTAAAGAAGACAAAGGCAATGAAAATCAGCACACACAGTGGATAAATGAAAATAATCATTGATGGAGTGGAAATAGAACAGGTAGAAGAATTCTGCTATCTTGGAAGCCTGCTTGATGAAAACGCCAAGTGTCATAAAGAAATAAGGAGAAGAATTGCCATGGGGAAAGAAACCTTTACGAACAGAAGAGAACTACTGAGAAGGAATTTTAACCGAAATCTGACCAAACGATTGGTCAAAACACTGATCTGGCCAGTGACACTCTATGGATCAGAAACTTGGACGCTCAAAAAGGAAGACATAGGCTAAAGAGATTAGAGACATTCGAAATGTAGATCTGGCAAAGAATGGAAAAAATCAACTGGATGGAAAAAATAACAAACGAAGAAGTCTTGGAGAGGGTAGAAGAGAAGAAAAGCCTAATTGACACTATTCGTACAAGACAAAAGAAGTGGATAGGTCATGTTCTGAGAGAAGAATCAAACCTACTAAGAGAAGTACTAAAAGGAAAGATGAATGGGAAAGCACAGAAAGGGCGACCAAGAACATCGATGCTGGAATGGATGTTCGACACTACGAGAAAAAACAAGTATTCAGCCCTGAAGATAAAAGCTCAAGATAGAGAGGAGTGGCGACGCTGGAGTATGGAACCTGTCTTTGGACAGAGCACCTGAAGAAGATTATTCATGACAATTTATATAGCGTCGTAGCTTAGCAGGGGCCAAAGTCAAGGACGCTTTACAAGAAACATGAGGACGAGATGTTAAATAGATAATTCTTTAATTCGATCGCAAAGTCCTCTAATGAGGTGGCTGCCAATACTGTAGCCGGTAGCGAATGCCAGAGGAGAGGGTTTCATCGCGAGAATGAACGTTCTCCGAATTTGACTGTCATCGACGGAGGTGGGACGTACAGATGAGCCCGGCTGATGCAACAAAACTTACCGGCCATCATCTTAGCACCCCCGATAAAATATTCGCATCGATTTTGCATCAACATCTCAGCTAATTAAGGCCACTTTTAGCTTCTTGATGACGGAAATCACTCCATCCAGAGATGGTTTGTCAACGTTGGGTTGTTAAATGTTGAGAGTAATTATAATTACAGCGGTTTTCACACAAGCCAACTTAGATTCATAAACCACTTGAAATCACGTTATTAATAGGTTTATTATTTTATAGTTAGGTCTATAGGAACAAATAGGCTAGGCGTGCAATCGAGTACATAGGGCCATAGGCCTATGCGTACTCTGAATATGCGCTGAAAATAGTTTCAAATATGGCTGATGCTGCCAAAGTTAGTCCAAATATTGTATGACCTGTTCATGCTTTGAAGACTAAAGAGTGGCGAACTATAGAATAATTTTTCTCTGTAATTTAGATCCAGCTCCTCGTTCTGCAACGTTGCCAATGGCACAAGCCGGAGAAAACGAATAGTCACTTATATGACCAGAAATAGCGATTTTATTCAGAGCACGGAAAATGCAAAACAGGGCTTTGGAATTCTATTTGCTGCATGGAATTCTCAAAACTTCATTTTGAGAGAAATGTCTAAATCTTTCGAAAGCGTTAGTTTAAAACTTAGCGAACGAGCAGGCTACTTGGTGACGACTAGTTAATCAAGAAAATTATTCAGATTAAAGAACAGTATTTTAAATTCTAAGTTTTTCACCAGACAAAACAAAATATTGACGAGTATGTACGGTAGCCCTACACTTTAAGTCACAGACAGGCCCTATCCGAGGGGGCCAGCAGGGCTATTTGGCCCGGGCCTCCAATTCTGGGGGCCTCTGTTTTTAAGTTAATATGTAATTAAGACCTGCGATCTAAAAATATTATACCTCTGTGTTATTTCATTCGCCCTCCAGATTAAATGCTATAACTATGGATAGTATCAGGGGCATCATTTTGGAGAGCATGGGGGCGTGGCTCCCAAGGAAATGAAGAAATAATGTATAATGTCTTGAATAAATAAATAAATGTGTAAAAATGGCTAAATTGACAAAAATTGCCAAAAATATCTAAAATTTGCAAATTTGCAAAAATTGGCCCAAATTTGCACAAAAATTGCCAAAAATAAACTTGTCAAAATCTGCTAAAAATTACCTTGCTCCCAAGAAAAGTGTGAAATGACGCTAGGGCCTACTGGTATCATAGTATGGACTAATAGTCCATAGTTATAATACTCCAATAGTCCGCAACTGTTAGAGTTCAGGGCCTCAAAATTTCGAAATGGCCCGGACCTCCTTCAGCCTCTGAAAGGGCCTGGTCATAGATGTAAAAAACGTTTGGAAAATAATTTTTAAAAAGTTAAAAACGTAAAAAAACGTTGCAAAAATTTTAAAAAAACTTTTAAAACGTTGAATAAAAAACGTTACCGATGTTTATCTGAGCGAGATTAGGGCACGTGTCTTACCCACCCACGGGGAATAAACAATCAAGTCACACTATGGTAAACGACTGTGAAATGAAATAAACACTTAAACAGCAATAATACTGGTATAAATTGCTTACTTTATGTTGTAAGTAAGTAAAGCTCCATGACCTGCCAATAAGCAATTGACTATACTCTATAGCCAAACAGCAGAAAGCTAATTAATTAGCTCGTTGTAGCTGGTTTCAGAAAATCTATTTCATTATTTTGCCAACGTTTTTTATTATAAAAACATTGGCAAAAATAAAAAAATGTCAAAAAACGTAAAAACGTGGGGAAAATAAAAAACGTAAAAAACGTTTATTACATAGCCTATAGGCCTATACTTTATGTCCAGCACTTCAAGTTCTAGAAGATATTATTCTAGGTACTCATGAAATATTATTGACAGTCAACGATTCCGAAATGCAGAAGTTATCTTGCTTTTGACTGGGGACTCATCTGATCGTTCTTTAGCGCAATCGAAATATTACAACGATTTTGAAGTGAGAATACGGCATTGAGTAACTTTATTTGCTGAGATATTCAAGATGGTTTAACTGCAAAGAATTGCTTAGGCCTATATTAAAAATTATTACAACATTTTGGTTCCCTCCAGCTGTTAGTCACGGACTTAGGGCAACTACCACACACACATTTTAATAGAACTCAGGCGAATAGGCTGATCCGAACTTTGCAAAGGCAACAATGTCGACCAGTTTTAAATCGCATTATCATACTCGCACATTTGGTCAGTACTCTTGTATAAAGCAGAGACATGGACTATATCCAAGGCAATGGAGAAGAAATTGGAAGCCACGGAAATGTGGTTTCTGCGAAGGATGTTGAAGATTTCATGGACGGAAAAGACAACCAATGAAGATATTTTGAATTAAATTGGAATAGAAAGAAGTCTGATGGCAACCATCAAAAAAGGCATTTTCCTTCTTCGGCGTACTGTTTTTGCGGACCTGCCCGAGAACGATGCATACGAATAATAAAGCTCTTGGGCAGTGGCGGCTCCAGGATTTGGTAAGTGGGAGAGGGCGTTGGGGTGGCAACTTCTAATCATGGGGGAACCATTTGTTGTTAGGTATATAGTATTAAGTATAGGGTCCCAACAGGGGGGCCAGGCACACAATAGGAGGGGCACGGGCCGCCTGTGGAACCGCCACTGCTCTTGAGTTCCAGACGACAATAGAAGAATCTTCATACAGGCGATGTTCGGATTTCTTTATTCCAGAACGGACGAAACATCGTTGGTCTCAGAGACCCATATGCCCTCGACAAATCGATACTAGGCCTACGAACATGGGCGTCCGGAGAGGGGTCCAATTGCACCCCCTGGAAAAATTATGGAGTTGTGAAAAAATTAAAATTGCTTGGTTCTTTCGTCACAAGACCTTCTTTTGCACCCCCTGGAAAAATTTCTGCGGACGCCCATGCCTACGAATCTGGGTCACTATACTACTATAGGCCTACTATGGAACGTACATACATAGGCCTATATAGGCCTATCTACAGTCGGCCTACACGCCCACAATTAAAGGCAGTCATTCAATGCAATATGGCAACCTATCAGTCTCACACTTTCATATACTGTACTATAGCCTACACAACGTTATTACAGCGTCACACAAAATCTGCAGTTTAATGCCAGCTTCTAACAGCTGTTATCCAGAAGAGTGGGGGCAGGGTTTAATTTAGGCCGTTTCCGGGGGAAATTGCCTATTCCCCCCGGAAATTTTTGCAAACTACATCAACTAACAGCAGTCCCCTAGCTGACTTTCCCCCGTCCTTGTCAGTTCCCCCGGAATCCAGTCTAGATTAAACACTGAGTGGGGGGAGGGCTTGTTGTCGTAGAAGGATGCCGATTAACACAAGATCCAGCAAATTGGAAATGATTTGTATCTAATTATTGACGCCATGCAGACAGAAAGTGAAGGTGATGATGACGATCTGTTTTGGGAAAAGAACTTTATAGTAATTTGACAGAATATCAAGACTGTTTTAATTAAGGAGCACAGCATGCAACAAGCATGAGAATACTGATAGCACAAAAATTTTGACACATTTTCCTCATTAAATGATGATGATAATGATGATGATGATGATTAGATGACAATGATAATCATGATTAAACGTAATTAATTATTCACCGTTTACTGCAACAATTTTAGAACCATCACAGTCAACACGGCAGAATTTATCATCAGTTTCAAATAATTTTGACAGAATTTACGCACACAAAATATATGCAACAAAATGCAAACAAACTGGAATGTACATCTCACACGTACAAAACATCAACTAGAAACTATAAATGGACTCGATTTCTGACCCAAACACTGTTCTGGAAAAGTTGTCCTGAGAACAATTGTTGTCCATCATAGATCACCAGTTGATCTTAGAGTTGATGGCATGTTCCTGATTCTAAGCAGGGTTGATTGGTCGAATTAAACAATTTCAACGATTGGAATCACGCACAGTGTCACATCAAGTAATACACGACACTCGTAGCATTATTTAATTCTATGGGCACTCAAAATTCGCTTAACAAAATACGACTACAAACGTCAAGACATACATTATCTCAGTGTTTTATACAGGCCTGTTAGGAGGGGAGATCCCCCCCCAAAAAATCCCAGCACTTACACAAATTTTGTATTGGACTGTTTTTCCCCCTCCAACCAACTCGATTCCCCCCCGAAAGCCTCAATTTCGCCCCAAGGCCTGGAGTCTGGGTAAAACACCGCATTACCTGAATACAAATTTTACAGGAAATAGGCCTACATTATAATTATTACTGGTCAGTTCAATCTATTTTCTAGGATATATGAAAACAAAACTTGCGATACTATTATGGTTTATGTCAAGTATGTATCCAGTATCTATCCTGTTTTCTGGTGCTTAACTATCTGGTTCTATACACTTGTAAGAAAGGTGTTTGTATAAAAACAATCAGTTTTCTTCTTTGAGCAATCTGGAATACAAACACAGATATTGGTGGATTAGATTTCTTTCGAGTAAGTCCTGTACGTGGCAACAGTACTTCCTGTTCATCTGTGTGCAAATTTATGTTCTTCGCTATCGGAAGCACGCAGCTCCCCATGACAGCCGTTATAAGTTGTACGCCTTAAAGTCAAAGTCTTGTAGCTGCCACTGCTGTGAGGCCACTCCAGTACATTTGTCTAAAAAAAATCATTAATATAACATCTTGAAAAACCGAATTTCCTGGAATATCGAAGCAATTGTTAACCCTTTGCATCACAAGACACTGAATTAGCTGATTCAAAGAATTTTAAAGAAGATTCAATCCAATAATTGTTTATGCTTATAAAGAAAAAAGTTATAATTGTAATCCAGGTTACAATTGTTTACAATGTAAATGCAGTGAAGGTAAAGGTAGGTCCAGTACTAGAGTTCAAGTGTTGGGTTCCGGCGTTTCTCTCCGGTCTAGGCAATTAGCGACGTAGGTGGTATAAGCCATTAATCTAGGGTAGGTTGCCATTACTTTCCCCAGGCCCATGCTTTACCTCGCAGCCTAATGCTGCTCCTCATTTTACCACTGCCCTCTAGTGAGTAAGGCTGAGTAGAGCCCTTAGGATTGCTGCAGGGATCGAACCCACGACCTTCTGCTCTATTGACCAGTGTTGCTAACTGCCTGCCCCTGTAAATGCAGTAAGAGGCTGCAAACAAAACTGGAAATAATTTGGTAAATAGATTTTCATTTAAAAAAAGGTTTGAACCTGCATAAGTCTTGCAATCGAATTGCTCTTGGCGTAATTAAAGAATTTCAATTGACAGTTCAAATCTGTTATATATACCACATATAAACATATACCAGCATACTCATAAATTAACCCTTTTGCAACATAAACAGAATTTTTTAAAATTTAATTCTATACATAACCCATCATGCTCTTTGAAATGCCTTAATAAGTTATTTTGATTATCATTGTAACAAAAGGGTTAACATGGGTTCCTTTTGTAATGTATGCTTAACTGGGACTCCTTTTGTAATTATGAAATTTTCAGGTTAAGATACATCTAAAACTCCAAATAACTTTCAACTCACTGAGTGTGGGAGCATCGCGCTCTGTTGGCAGCGCGTTGTCTAAGCACGTGTTGCTCTGGACGTGACGCAGTGTAAAAGTCTACAACAATCAAACGTCTACAATCACCTCAAATAATCACCTCACTGTCCAAATCTTTTTTAAACATACTACAGTATGCTAAAATACATTGCATGACATAAAAGCAATGTTCTGTTTAAATTACTTAGCCAGGATGGCATATGATCTCTATGTTGGTGGTAACTAAGCATAATTTCTAGCTCTTTGCTATCATTCCCTCGAATTTTCTTGAGTCAGAGAAGGGCCAACAAGCAACTAAGAATAGGAAATTCTTCAGAACAATTCCCCATTGGAGATATTTCATTTTATATTTTAAAAATCAACTCAAAGTCAAAAAATCTCAAAAACCAAGAGCCATGTATCATTGGTCAAATATGCTTGAGTTCCAATCTCTAATCGTTAAACAGATCCAAACAGAGAATGATTCAATTTCTATTGGTATTACATACTTAAATACGGAAAATTCTATACACCGCTAACTTTAAAATAAAAGGCCTCAAAGCCTGCTCTCAAGAACTGAACATCTACAGTAGAATTTCATTATAACATATTTGCCATGTTTCTAAAAGTTAGTATGTTGCACTCAAGGAACGTTATATCCAATACCATCCGATAAGACAGTGTATCATACGGGCCCGTACAGAGCAGTACATTATAACCAAATATACTGTACAAACCGAGTCCATTATAATGAAGTTCTACTATATCGGGAAGCAAAAAATTATTGCTAGTCTCAAGGTTTCTATGTCACCACTATAACTAAAAAAGTTGCCAACGAGGTAGGTAATGTAATGTAATGTAACAAAATATTTGTATAGCGCCTCTTCTGAAGAATCACTCAGAAGCGCTCCCACAGCAAATTACTGTATATTGACAGATAAGTTTTAAGTTGTTTCAAAAAGAGGGCCATAGAATTAGGAGTTGCTAAGCCACGCATACTGGCGTCAAGAGCATTCCAAAGGATAGGGCCGACTGATTTGAAACCTCGTTTCAGGAACAAGGAGGTTCGTGCTTGGGGCACACTGAGAAGACCATTGGCTGTGGACCGAAGACATGGCCGACCAGGGATAGAGCTAAGAGGATGGAGTAGCTCTGAAAGGTAAGATGGAGGTATTAACTAGGCAATCATAATGTTACCAGTAGATTCCATTTACCTTTTTATCAAAATACCACTGCTGAGATCCTCCAAGACCATGGCACCTTTGCAGAAGGATATGGCGCCGAAAGTTCGTGTCGAGGCACAAATCATCAGCCATTAACTCTTTCTTACCCGTGTATGAAAATGCCTGAAGCACAATTGCCATGTTTTTATACTATACGTGGCAATCCCACACAACTGACCACAAAGTGTTAAATTTGGAAATTTAATGTGCATATGAAGTGAACGCGAAGGTCTGTTTAACATGTTAAATACAGCCAACTAAATACTGGAAAGTTGTTATTAGAGCAATAGGATGGCCTTGGTTTAAATCAGTGGTTCCCAACGTGGGGCGTACGCCCCACCGGGGGGCAATTTCATTATTTTTGGGGGGCAATTGGGCAATTTCAATGCTTAAAATTTTTAGAACAGGATAATTAAAATGACGATTGTCAAAGAACTCATGGAATATAGATTCATAGAAAAAACTTTCATTACTAAATGAGTAACGTATATTAACCCCTTAACCATGTATTTAACTGTACATGTAACTCAATGTAAAATGGACAGATATATCCGGGATCCCCAGTTAAGGGGTTAATGCAGTTCAGTTCTGTTTTGCATGTTTTGTATCTGGCATTGCTGTTTTTCATATCATTTCATGTTATTCTGTTTATACAATTTCTGTGATTACTTCTTTATATGTCATGGAGGGGGGGCATAAGGGTTTTAAAAAGACTTTGGTGGGGCATGGCCTAAAAAAGGTTGGGAACCACTGGTTTAAATCATATATCATACCAACAGCCATATATGAGTAGTTGTTACCTGATTGCCACCCATGTTGTGACACGACAGAAAACCAACTTTTTCTCCCGCTTTTCTTCCCATTACATCAAGACACATACCCGACTCCCTGTTTCGTACCTGAAAAATGTTACGAACAAAAAATTAAAACGACATAAAAGATAAGGCAAAAGATAAAGAGAAACTTAAAATCTGGTTATTACGCGGGAGCTACTCGTGATTTCTTGAGTAATTCTTGTGTGATTCTTTGTAATGTGTTCACGCAGTTCTTATAGGACGAGTTACCACAATAATCAGTACGTTGTTGTAATAATAATAATAATAATAATAATAATAATAATAATAATAATAATAATAATAAAGCAAAGTAAAGTTGCAAAACCTACAATGTGGTGAGATAAAATTACGATAGCAATTGATAATTTTATCATCTCCAGTTTGGAGAGATAACCATATTTTGTTCATATAAATGGAGTACTTGTATACTGTCTGCAAATCTCTATCATATTATTTTATTACATACTTTTATCATCCAGCCCTAAACCTATTTTATCATACATCACACAAACGATAAAATACTGCAAATATTAAATTAAATGGTTACTCAATCAATCAATCAATAAACTTCTATGGTGCCACAATTGTAATACCTACTGCACCAGTCAATGGCACTTGACCTAAGATGAATTTAAGATGGGTCGCGTCGGTCAAGTGGTAAGAAATACTAAATAAAAGTGGTATTTCCATAGCACCAGTAGCCAGCTAAATAGGTCAGGATAACAAGAAATTAGGTCAGGATAACAGAAGACTTTCCTAGAAACAGAAGCTGCGGACTAACCCATCCGAGGGAGAAATACTTCAATGGCACAAGGGATTCTGGGTAGATGTTTTCAAGGTACCATTCGAATGATTTGCACTGCAGACGCTCGCGCAACTGAAGCCGTTCCGTTATGTTTCCAAAGCCTGACTGTGAAATAGCTGCAGCAGAAAGTAAAACAACTACAGTAAATCCCACAATACTGAACCTCTTCATAACAGAAACACGGATTTAAGCAACATTGTCCACCGCTATTATATTCGATTAAAGTCGTTATACAGGACACTATCCTGCTCAATGCAAAAGCTAAAGTCTCACTACTTTACCCTGCAACTCCAATGCCAGGAGCGCCTCTGAGTAGAAATAAACGAGGCTCTATACAAATTCCACATTACATTACTATCAGCATAAAGGATTTGACCCATGAGCTCTTTCAAGTCTGCAATAATAGGAATCTAATGCGTAGATCTAAGTTCATCTAACAACATCTTAGAAAAAATTTCACGCAACCATAATTTGGAAATCAGTATACTTATACAGGTCGTCAGAAAGAGAAGAATGAAATGGACTGGACAAGTACTCAGAATGGATGAAATAAGAAACCAAAAACGAATTTTCAACTACAAGCCAGAGGGAAGAAGATCTAAAGGAAGACCGAAAAGACGATGGGTGGACGGTTTGGAAGAGGATCTGCACATGGCAGGGCTGAATCTCAATGGAAAAACTGACGGAAGACACCGAATGACTTTAGAAGAAATAACAAAGGACAGAGAACTTTGGAGAGACCTGGCCTGACCTGAAACAGGACGGGTATATAATACAGAGCAAAGATAATTTCAAAAATAGATGGTGCCAAGACTTTGAAATTGCAAAGTGGCGTTTGAAATTGTGAAGTGTGGCGTTTGAAAGATGAGGGCTGGAGTTATGAGATAATAAAAAGGTTAGCATAACACAAACTGAAAATCCAGTGATGCACATTAAGATATTACTGAGTTCATTTATTCTGACACAAAACGCTTAGAATTCCAGTCAATTAGATAATAATAATAATAATAATAATAATAATAATAATAATAACAACACTGGTTTATTTCCAACAACAACAAAAACATCATACCAGTTACATACATAATTTACGTAAATCAATTGCTCATATTAAACATTTTAGAGCATAGAAAAAAATAAAATAAAAAAGAGCAGAGAATTATTATTCTAATGATATATCATTATGATCATTGTAATTGTTAAAAAAAACGTTGGAAAATAGATACCAAAAGAGAACACAGTTCCCGCCAGTGGCGGCTCCACCGGGGGGGCCAGGGGGGCCCGTGCCCCCCCTATTGAGTGCCTGGCCCCCCCAGTGGCCCCCCCAGTTGCGACCCTATACTTAATGCTACATACATTAAACAACATATGGTTGGCCCCCATGATTAGAAGTTGCCACCCCAACGGCCCCCACTTGCCAAATCCTAGAGCCGCCACTGGTTCCGTGAGATAGGTAACTATATCAAAAATCATCTTTGAAATGTCCACTTTCCCCATTATTGCTCCCTGTTACCAATACCTTCAATTGAACACCCTAGCCATATTCAGATAATTTTATTGCAGCATTTCATATGAAAGGATGAACTATGCATACAGTAGAACCTCGCTATGACATACGTAGTGGGTCTGCAAAATTTAGAACATTACATCCGAGCAGTGGCGTAGCCAGGATTTCCAGAAGGGGGTGTTTAGTTTCAATAGTGGCCAAACTTTACAAATTTTTTCTTATTTTTCATTTTTTAGGAGCTGACAAGCAAAAAAAGGTCGTCACCTTCGTATTCTTTCTATTTTGTCTATTTTCTATAGCACTTAGAAAATTTTTCAATCAGCAGCCAGCCAAGAGGGGATTTTGACCCCCAAAATCACGTCCGAAAATGAAAAATGTATGGAAAAGCATGTAAAAAATTTTTTTGTCGTCAGCCAAGTGGGGTTTTAGGTTTTAACCCCCAAAACCGCCCCTTGGATACGCCACTGTATCCGAGGCACATTATAATCCAATACCATCCAATATGGTAGTGCATCACACAGGACCGTACATTGCGATACATTATAACCGAGTCTGTTAAAACAAAATTTTACTGCATTTATGTTGCATAAAACACGCATGAATTCTCAATACTTCATGCAGAATAATATATATTGTTTAACGCTGCTTTGTTGAAGAGATAAGGATAATTTTAAGAACTACATATAGTACAACTACCACTGTTACTACAACTATCACTACCGCTGCTGCCACCACCACCACCACCACCACTATTACCACTTCTCTCATTATTAATATTATGGTTATCATGTTACCTGGATTGAGTTTGTAGAAGAATTCTTTATATTTGTCCATCCATACATTGACAGTTCGCAAAGTGTTACGGTTTAGAATCTGGACGACACCTCCTGGCCAAGTGTACGGCGACACCTTCCGGAAGACATGTCCAACTCTAGAACAGGTCACTATCAAGACTTGGCCACCACACATCCACACCTAAAGAGCAACAAAACGCTGTGCATAGGAGGAGGCAACAGTGCAGTGGAAGGGATAGCATTGGAGGAGAGGGGGAGTGTTTATTCTAACCACCTTGACATTGGGGGGGATTTTGAAATGTTTGGGGGAAACAAGATCTGAGTCTCCACACTTTTTGGGGAGGGAAATTCTCATCCCCCATCCAACATATAAAAAATTGGTGGGATGGATTTACAACATGGGGGGAATTCTCCCCCAGAGAAGGCCTAGAATAAACACTGAAGAGGGGGGTTACAATCTACATAGCAGAAGCATAATATGTCTGCAAATGCCTCTGTATGTATGTGGCACCAATTCTAATACAAGACAGCATAGAACGGTATCAACAACGATGCTTCTAGACCCAACACAAAGGCCAAAGGCTAATGCCAGAGATGTTAGTCTGATCAAGAAGCAGTGAGACAGACTATTAATAGTTTAAGATCTCCGGGCAATTATCATTATTACTATTAATGGCATTGCCAACATTTACAGAATTTCCAAGCATATAACCCATATGGACACTAATTTAAAAACTAAACTGTACAATGGCTATCCCTCCCATGCATTTTCCAAATATATATATTATAGGTTTACTTGGGTGTTTGGTATGTAAGCCTGCATTTAATTACCAGTGAAATTAAAGTTTACATTATAAAATCACATTGTAAACAAAAAAATGAATCAATGGCATCATAGAGAGAGAGAGAGAGAGAGAGAGAGAGAGACAGACAGACAGACAGACAGACAGACAGACACAGAGAGAGACAGAGACAGACAGAGAGACAGAGAGAGAAACACACAGAGAGAGACGGAGACAGACAGACAGAGAAAGAGAGATTAGCTCTAAATTGTTGCCAAAGATTCAGAGGTGGCATGTTAGCCATATTCATAGTCATCTGCATGTCAAATGCAAATAATGCATATTTATAATGCGTTCCTTGGGTTCCTCTATGAACCCCGATGGGCTGCAAGAAGGCATAGTAGCTCCCACATTTAGAATAAGATAGGCAATGGACATTTTGGAAAACATGGATACAAATTTAATCAATATATCTATATATCAGTTCGCCAGTCTTGCGAGATATTATATCGAATTGAAAAAGGCAAACAATGCAGAAATTTTAACTAATAGAATGAAAGCAATTGTTAGAATTTTCACCCTGAATGACATCTCAAGATTCTCTCCGCCCCAGATATCCATCCCAGAGTCGTACGCCCCGATTTCATAGAAGTAGCTCTTGTCGATTGAAAAGAGACCACCGGCCATCGTCGGTGAACTGGAAATTGTAGAAAACTTGTCTCAAAATGGAAGTTTAATAAAATTTTTAAAAAAACATCAAACTGATGCATACAAATGGTTGAAAGAGGTGAATAAGGTATTGGAAACAATGTTTCAACGTAACGTTACCTATGACACAAATTACTCCAGAAAATGCTAGCCGATCTCTGATATGTCTACAGGTGTGTGTACCTGTGCTATTGTCGAATGTTTTCTGAGTTTTGGAAACTCAAAACATTCTTTAAAAAAAAATCATTTGGACTGTAAAGCGCTTTTGATTTTGAACTTTATTCATTTTACTGCGCTATAGAAGTCGGCTTGTTTAATAATAATAATAATAATAATAATAATAATAATAATAATAATAATAATAATAATATGCTGCATTGTGCATACGAACCGCAAAGGCAATGTTCTATCTCCTCCTCTCCGCTCCACCTCTCGTTGTGGAACGCTGTACCACCTGAAGTTCAGTTTCCAGTTGAAGCCGCCCCACGTCATGTCGGAACCAGTTATGTACTCAAAAGTATCGTCACTTATGACGTCAATGATCGGACAGACGACAGACGACCTAAGCAGAAAACATTTCACTCGCTAAATGGAGAAGAATCACATCCAACCACTGTAACACGTAAAGTAAAAGTAAGGTTTTCCCATGCCTGTATTCGAGCGTCGAGGCCGGTGCTGATCTCCGGTCTCCAAGGCATCAATCAATCAATCAATCAATCAACCTCTATAGCGCCACTATCATGATGTCCAGGGCATCAGCCGATGGCGCACCAAATCCAAATAGAATTAGAGCCAGGTCAATCCGGAAGATCAGTCCGAAACGGCGGGAGAGCAATCTAAGGGGGATAAGCCAAGTCAAACAGGTATGTTTTAAGACCGGATCTGAAAGATGATTAGCTGTTAGTTATGCGAAGTGATGTTGGTAGTGAATTCCAGAGCTTAGGGGCGCACACTGAGAAACAACTAGTGCCAATGACTGTGCGAGAGTAGGGAACAACAAACGAAGGTCCTGCCGAATACCTAGTGGAATGATTAGTAGGTCGACATACAGTGATGCAGGCGGCATTTGCCATTAATCTAGAGTAGGTTGCCAAGCCAAACATCTAGGCCCATGCTTTACTTCGCAACAAACACTGCTCCTCATTTGGCGCTATAACTGCCCTCTAGCAAGTAAGGCTAAGTCAACCTTAGGGGCTCCTATGGGAGTTGAACCCGTTCCGTCGACCGTGCCTGCCCAGTGTGTAACCATTTCTGCCATCTTCCTGCCTGTAACATGTAACTTCCATCTTACCTGGCTTTTTTAGTCACCGTTCAAGATTGCCAGCAAGTCTTCTGATACACTAGAGATGTTATTATTATTATTATTATTATTATTATTATTATTATCTGACAATTTATATAGCCCTATAACAAGGCCTAAGCCTAAATCAAGAGTGCTTAACAACATAAGGTTAGCAGTCAAACGACGCATTGAACAAATGTGATTTTAGATTCTTTACGACCTGTTTATCGGTTATAGAGTTAGTGACAAAGTCTGGAAGGGCGTACCATGTGTTTCAAGTCTTGATCTGAAAATACTTGGTTTATTGGAAGCTCTACAGAAGTCTTTCAAATGATGACTGAAAGACTTGTGTAAATCACTGGACACTCTGTCATTCACAATATGCCATGGTTGGCTAGCTACATTTATTCTATATGTGGGCTACACGTGCAAAAGTATGGCGCGCGACAATATCCGAAGATCAGATCATTGCATTCTAAGATAAGACAGCTCAAACCTGTTTTTGTGGATTTCAAATAACAGTGGTTCCAACCAGCCTTCGGTGCACTCACAGTGGGCATCGAGGAAAGTTATCACTTTACCCTTTGCCAACCCCGCACCTGTCAATAAAAAAGACTGCCATAAGAGTAGATAACAAGTATAATGCAAACACAACCTGAGATAATAAGTATATACTGTACAAACACAACCTTCGATAAAGAGCATAATGCAAACACCGACCGTGTTTGAGATGTTAGGTGACCAAATATATCTCGAGTGCAAAGGCGACAGTAAATTTCAATAAATAAAAAAACTCATCATCACCACCACCACCACCACCACCATCATTTAACTTCTATAGTGCCAGAAGAGTATAATGCAAACACAGACTGAAATGGGTGTAGATAAAATGAATAAACAGTCCAGCTACTTTACTGTTTACTGCTCAAATTGTTAGCTTATTATGAGCCAGACAGAGGACTTATTTAATGACTAATTCCTACTAAATATCACACAACTTACACTGAATGCTCAAAATAATAACCTAAAGTCTGAACCCATAGAAAATCAAAAAGTCTCCAGTTATTGCTGAAAATTTTTAATGTAACAAGTCTGAAAACTTATAGAAAAACAGATGTAACATTGAAACAAAGGATTGTAGCATCTGTGTTTGAGATGTTAGGGGACTAAATATATCCCGAGTGCAAAAGCAACAGTAAATTTCAATAAATAAAAAAACTCATCATCATCACCACCACCACCATCATTTAACTTCTATAGTGCCATTTGAGTATTGCTCTTGACATCACTCTATGGTCACACCACGATTTGAATAGCAACCCACTACTGCCAACCCCAAAAATCTGGTCCCAGTAATGGCAGATAGGCAATAGAGAAAAGGCACACTTTGAGCCTCGATCAAATAATTATTGTTGTAACAGACTCAGCGGAGCAGACCAATGCTAGGAGTGCTTTCCATATTCTCGGTCCAGCCACGGAAAATGCACACTTTCCAAGAATTGCTCAAGTGTGAGATGTCTGCAGTTTGTGCAACCGAAAACACAGACAACTTGTATATTTACAGTGCTTGACTACAAAAATGTAATGCGATTATTACATACCACGTAACCGAGCTCTGATGAGACCACTTCTGTTGCCCATGCGTTCCACGTAAACTGGAACGGGAAGAGATTTCACGTAATCAACTAGTGGCTGCCCAAGGAAATCTGACACGATAAAAAGAATACTGAAGCCATGAATTTACACAGTAACACCATTAGGCTAGATCTAGATTTATAAACCCAATTTTATAATAACATAATGATAATAATAAATATAATAATAACATAATAGTAATAATAATCTATAATCTAATTTTATAATAATTTATAATAATTTTATATTTAAAATTCTAATTTAATAATAAATTATAATAGAATATAATAGTTGTATAAATCTAATTACAGGTTCTAATCATCTCTTGGTTTATGACAATGACAACGACAATGATGATGATGATGATGATGCTTATCAGATTCATTTGATAATAGGTCAAACTCAGCAATGAACAAAGAAGCTTGAACAAATCAATAATTGAATGGCTGGGTGGAATAAGGAGGCAATTGCATCTGACCCCCCCAATGGTTTAAGTATCAATAACAATACGAGGGGTAACTGCATTTACTACCATATTTCACCGGACCCTTCAACTGATATTTTCACCACTAATGGGGTAACTGGATTAACTTCCTTATTCGTCTGGGCCCTTCAATTGACAACCTCCCCATTAAGGTGGTAACTGGATTTAACTCCTTATTCCACCCAACCATTCAATTGGCAATTGGCTGATTGTTTGGGGGTGATTATTATTAATCCGTCAAAGGTATTATTGGCGCAACTCTAGTAAGAAGTGAGGTATGAGTGAATGGAGTCAGCCAGTCCAAAAAAAGGGTCCAGTCATTCCGAAATTTCGGCAATGAATAAGTGTAGTGCATGATCTACGGACATAAACATCCATACAGTCAGTGGAATGGAAAAAAATGATGTGAAGTAATGGAAGAAGGCAACAGAAAACTTCAGGAATGTAAGAAGGTGTCTGGCATGAAAGCACTCCAGAAAGAAATAAAGCAGGCAGCCAATAGCCAAGTGATAATTCTGCACTGTTGACACTGAATTCTGAAAGCTGTAGAGGGCTGTATGACAGGATTTATATTGAAAAAGAACAAACCATTTAATTAAATCATCAATTTTCCAGTTAGTAAGATCTTAGCCACAGAGCAACGGACAGAAAAGAATGGCAGAAAACTGTGGAGATGGCATTATACACCAACGGGCGTTGAGCCCACGGTTAATGATGATGATGATAATATATCTCCACCAAATGAGATCTGATTTTCAGAATTTTTGATTTATTTTGTTCCATTAACATTCCCTACAACTGTTCCACTCACCCAAGTGGAGTTACAACTCAAAAAGTTTGGGAGAGTGCTATTTTAGGCCACAGTATGAACCCTACCCCCAAAGTTTTTTTGCACAGATGCCCTGAGGCCAAGTCATATCCTGATCGTATCGTGAAAGAAGAGGCAAGTAGTACCTCTCTCACTTGCGTCATCAACAAGTATGATTTCTTTTACGAGAAACCTCGGAGATCGGAGTATAATGCTCCACACTGTCCGTAAAAGTGTTGACCACGCCTCGTTATGGAATACTATCACAATGCTTGTATCGGGGAGATTTTCAAGTGGGTAAGTCTTTCTTCCACAACTGAAAATTTTAAACACTGATCTTGTGTGCAACAAAGATACGTAAATATTAAAACGTTGTCAAATGCTAAAAAAATAAAATATGCTGACTCTTCACAACCAAAAATATTACGCTGAGAAAACAATAAGCGCTAACATAGAAAGTTTCCACGAGTATTCTGCATTATAAAAAGACAGTATTTTTTCCTATTTTTTCACCTTGTATTTAAATGAACAATGAAAATATTCATTCACAAGTTCTTTGGATGCAAATTACACAGTAGTGGTGTACTAATATATAATCATTATTATTATTATTTTTATTAAACGACAATTTATATAGCGCTATCTGCCTGGCAAAGGCCATAGTCGAGAGCGCTTTACAAAGACATCTGATATGAGATTTCAAATAGGTGTGTCTTAAGTTTCTGTGCAAACCTATCTTGTGTCATCTCCCTGGTTATTTCCTCGGGGAGGAAATAACCAGGGAGCCTAATAAACTAACCCTTAATCTGACAGATACTTTACAACTATATGCAATGTAACCGAGTATATTCGGTTCTGGTGATTCAGGGGTTAAGGATTGCATACCTTACACAATACTGAGATTTTAAGCAAGGTCCAGTTCCTGGTAACTCAATAAGCACTACTGCCAAAGCTTGCTTAAACTCAAAACTGCAGACAATAGTCAAGGAAATACAAAACATTTGCACAACAGGGCAACCATTGCAAATTTACTTAATGTTACTTGAATCGTATATTTCACGCTTTCTGAAAACTCAATTATCAAAAGAAATGCCCAGTAAAGCATAGGTTCACATGTTATATTCATCTTCTGATACTGTAAACCAGGGTGTCAAGACATTTTTGGCGCGCGGGCCAAATGACATGTCTTCCTTGTCCTCGCGGGCCAAATGCATAAATGCTTGTCCATATTATATTCCAAACTCTGAGCTATCTAAAAATCTGAAGTAAAATGATGAAAACATTAAATGGCCACATACTCATTACATTATTTACATTTTGCATATAGCCAGCTTTAATAATAGTCCTTCCATAGGCTCACCATTTTGTGGCATTTCGAACGCTCTAGAATAAAACTGAGATGGAATATATTGACAATCCCGGAATGATTTGACGCATTAAAGATGGGGACACAAGAAAATTTGGTTTTAATTTGTTTCAAACTCCTCTGAATTTTTGCATATCTATAGCTTGCTGTAACAATAGTACTTCCATAAGCTCACCATTTTTTTTGGCATTTGAATGCCCTAGAATAAAATTGAGATGGAATATAATGCCAATCCCGGAATGATTTGACGCATTAAAGATGGGGACACAAGAAAAGGTGGTTAAAAATTTGTTTCAAACTCCTCTGAATTTGTGCATATCTATAGCTTGCTGTAACAATAGTACTTCCATAGGCTCACCATTTTGTGGCATTTTGAGGCAGCTCTAGAATAAAACTGAGATGGAATATATTGACAATCCCGGAATGATTTGACGCACTAAAGATGGGGACACAAGAAAATGTGGTTTTAATTCATTTCAAACTCCTTTGAATTTTTGCATATCTATAGCTTGCTGTAACAATAGTACTTTCATAAGCTCACCATTTTGCGGCATTTCGAACGCTCTAGAATAAAACTGAGATGGAATATATTGATAATACCAGAATGATTTGACACATTAAAGATGGGGACACAAGAAAATGTGGTTTTAATTTGTTTCAAACTCCTCTGAATTTTTGCATATCTACTGTATAGTCTACTGTAGCAATAGTTCTTCCATAGACTAATGTCAAACAGGGAATCGATTTCATAATATTTTTGTTGTCTATGCAACTGTAGTAATCTCCCGCTGTTGATGTAGCATGTCGATATTATGGTTCAGTCAACATCACCAACAAAACTCAAAACTAAAAAAAGATTTACGCTCTTCCATTTATTTGTAACGCCTGAAAAACACAGGATGTACAATTCTACATCAAAGCAATTTTTAAAATCCAAAAATATTCTGCACGAAACCAATTTCTCAAGCCAAACAAGATTTTACATCAAGCCAATTTAACACATAAACTTTTAATGAAAATTTTTAAACGTTTATATTTTCGTGGGCCAAATAAAATCAGCCCGCGGGCCAAGTTTGGCCCGCGGGCCAAGGTTTTGACACCCCTGCTGTAAACTCTTCTACCGGTATACATCATACAATATGAACTGTTCTTAAAGTGCAACGTTTTTAGCATGTATGATTGTATTGGCTGCCCAAGGATTCTCGTCCCGTTGCGTTAGGCGGCTGCCCCAACAATTCTCGTACACAGACTTAGAGACCCATTTGCAAACCGCCAGCCCCAAAAATTCTCGTAAAACTGTCAACGCTAGCAAAATTTCTTATCCATTTGCCATTTGGAGCTACTTTTTTAGCCTAGCATTTATTTTTAGCATCAATAATGGATACATTTGTAGACACACCCTCTTAGAATGGAAACGTCCTTTACTAAGACTGCCAACACGGCGCATAAATCGTTCATGTGATGATGCTGCACTAAATAGCGCTGGTGAAATAACTGATTTTCTCTACTAAAGCTGCTATGTTTGATCCCTAAATTACCAAATTGTTACTGAATACATATTCCTTTCATGAATTTATCTGAGAATTTATCACATTCATGAAAATTATCAAAGCGCATGATATACGAAAAGTTTACATATTAAACAGGAGCTCAACGTTCAATAAATAGCAACACTGATTAGAGATCGGAAGCACTATCATGGGAAATGATCCTAAGGCAGCTGACATTGACTGCCGTGTTCGGTGACAGATCAGTCACACGGGGAAACCCAGCCCTGTGGAACTCGTTGCCGAGCGATGTTATTAATGCGAAGTCCGTCGGCTGCTTTGAGAAGCTCCTAAAGACACACTTATTTAACATCTCTTATAAGTGACTCCTTTGTAAAGCGCTCTTGACTTTAGCTCCAGTTATGCTACTGCGCTATATAAATTGTCGTAGATAATAATAATAATAATAATAATAATAATAATAATAATTAAGAGGATTTTTGACTGTGGTGTATTATAATATTGGTCGTCACCTGCTCATTCTGTAATCCGGAAGAGATCGATTAAGTGCGATCATGTCACTTGCCATGAGGTTAAATTGATTGATCTTGAACAGTTCTTTCATTTCTTTCTCACTTTCGGCCGGAATGACAACAGCTTTGCCCATCTCGCCCGGGCCATTCGACCGAAATCGTAAAACTGTCGTCAAATATTTGACCAAATGCAAAATATTATTTCTGATGAAATCGTTCACAACTAAAAGACTAAAAGTGTTCTGAAATAATGCATCATAAGTACCGGTAAACATTTTCAGCATATTAAAAAAAATACAATCATAAATGAATTCATTAAAAATGGGTACTTTCCCGTTATCCAGACCCCAGTGAAGTGTAATGGCTTTTCGGTCGGAAACCTGACCCCAACCCTAACCTATACCCTGACCCTAACCCTAACATATCCCTAACCTATACCCTGACCCTAACCATAACCCTAACCCAACGCATCTCTAACTACACCATCCCTATACTGGGGTCCAGACAACGGGAAAGAACCAAAAAATGACTAGGGCACTTGATTCCTGAGAACTTTATTGCCGAGACTACAGTACCAGATTCCAGAAGTATGCTTGGCAGTACTTTAAAATCCACAAATAGATACTTGAAAACAGAAGTCAGGCAAATGAAGCACATTAAAACACACAGTAACTGTGGGACGTTACCATCTGGAATAAATCGGTCGAAGAACCCTCTGGAATTTTCCGTCTTTCCGAGTTTTCCACTTCCGCAGTTCTGCTCTGTGACTTGATTCGTACAATCGGCAAAATACATCAGAAGAAAGACATCGAGCAGAAGCCAGAAAAGAGACGTTGCTATGACAACCCGTATCACTTGATGCCTCTTACGACTAGAAACTCTTGCGTGCGGCGGAATGGGATACATTATGACTACTGTTACGATTACAACTACCTGTAACACATAAACACAGACGTGAATAAATTCAACACTGCATAGATTGCATGTAATGTAATATCTCTCAATTACAAAGTGGCGCTATAATAGCGACCTTCCATATCTATTTGGGAACAACTTTCGCCCACTTTAACTTCTCCTTAGGATTGGGCAGGGACTGATTTTTCTGAAGCGCCGGTTGAGGCAAGGAAGAGGCGGAAACTACTTTTCGGGCTGGGAGGTCGGGGACGCAGTGCTGTCAAATAACCCAAGTATAGTCAGTTCTATCGCGCATAATATTGAAAAGTGATGAATCACATCACAATCTATTAGAGAAAATAATATATATTACGTTACATTATGTAACTGTAACCAATTACTGTAACCAATGTGTAGTGTAGCGCGTTACCTAAGACGGAAGATCGAGTGCCGCATTTCTTTTTCAGACGAAAATCTAACTTTAGAAGTCGAAGACCTGAACGGAATGATCGAAAAATGACGATCGGATCGATTTATTTATCTATTTATTTTTACGATTTTTCGTCAAATTTTCGTTTAATTTTCGACTTTTCGTTGACATCGACGACTGTCATCAACAACGCCTCGATCGCACGGAGTACAGTAAGCCGAACGCGAAGATATATTTGTCCAAGAGCCGTTCTCTATTGTCAATTTGTCAGTCGGATGAGGTTACATTTAACTTCATCATTTAAGACAGGGTCACAGGGTTGTCCAACTGGCGGCCCGCGGGCCGGATCCAGCCCGCGGGACAGTTTCATCCCACCCTCCATCGAGTTCGGGAAAATAACAATTTTAGCTATAGGAACGGTTATTACCGTTATTTTTAGGACTATGTCACTAGGAATGATATTAGGCCTACCAAACTGCTTAGGCCTAGGCCTACGTAGCTTATCCACAAGGACATAAAGCAAGAATAAATAACAATGTGTAATGCTGTGTTTCATAATTTCATTGTGTTCTTTACCTACACTTTCAATTTAAACTGTTGATTACTTAATTAATCTTTGACTTATAGACTTAGTCTTAGACCAATGTAGGTATTGCTGGTACTTGTAATCATGCCGTAATCATCAATGGTCCGCCATCTGATTTCAGTTGGAGACACCCGATCTAAGATAAATCTACGTCGAATGTGATGAGAACGCAAATCCAAGTTCTATGACTGATGTCTTAAACAAAGACTGTGTGAAAGAAAGAATGAGTTTCGACGGCGTAGAGCTGATTATTTGAATTAAGAGAGTCAGTTATAAGGATGAAAGTGCCGTGGTGTAAAGGCTAAACAATCCTTGAATTCAGGGTCTAGGACGGATCACTGTGGTATTTCACAGTGACAGTCTAAGCTCGATGATTATGCAGTCCAGTTATAGTTACTGTAAAAATATTTCACTTCCGTATCAAAGCATGAAACTTTACACATTGGTGCATTACACAATAGGTAATCAAAAATAGCGAGACACGAAATTTTTAGCCAACTGGGAGTCGACCACGCCCTCAAACACGCCCCCAAAACACATTTTTTTTATAATGGCCAAACTGTCTAAAATAAATACAGTAGGCCTACATCAGTGGTTTTCACATAGGCTTAGCCTACTTATAGCCTCCTAAACCACTTAAAATCACATTATTATAATAGGCACCTCAACATTATTGAGAGGTATTGGGAAGTCGACCATAAATTTTCAAACGGTACTAGAATCATGCAACCATGTATAGGTCATGCCCTTCCCCCAAATCTGAACATCGACCACGCCATTAAAACACATTTTTAGTTATAGCGGTAAAACAGTTACTGTCAGAGATAGGCACTCCAACATTATTGACGAGTATTAGGAAGTCGACCATACAGTACAGTATAAGCTTTTAAACGGTGCCAACATCAACCGTGTAGGTCACGTCCCTACCTAGGGTTACCAGCTCTAGACGTCTTTAAATGATAAGGACAGTCCTTAAATTCCGTGGCCCCGTCCTCAACGGCGTTTGTCCTTATAATAAGGAAAATGACCTTAAATTTCATTAAAAATAGTGATTACCAATTTTTAGACATTACGCCAGATTAAAAGGACTTCTATTTGGTGAATATTGATTGCTAAAAAACGTCATCACTAGACCTACTTAGGCCTGTTAGTGTTTTTTGCATCTTTAACGTCCTACAAACATTGTACCGGTATAGCCTACTGTTAATGTCCGACATGCACAAAAGGCCATCACTAGCCTACTTTTGGTGTTATTTTTGCATCTGTAACGTTCCAAAAAGTCCGATAAGCAAAAAAGACATCACTAGTTTTTGTGCTTTAACGTCCTGAAAAGTCTGACAAACTGATGTGTTTTGTGTGTCCTTAAATTCTTTCCAACTGATCTGGTATCCCTATCCCTATACCACAATCGTTCAATAACAATACTTGCGATTTTGAAAGAGAAGCTTAATTTTATCTAATTAGTATAGGCTAAACATAGTTTATAATTAGATTAATTTGGCGAATTTCACTCAAAACCGATCGAGGCCACGCAAATTAATTCTAAATTGCCAACTACCGACAAAGTGATTAGGGAAGATCACTCAAGATGCCCATGCTGGCTAAGACGCCCACCCCTAGATCTCGTAGTATATGTAAAATACTCTGTCTTATAACATTATGTTGTCAAGCGACAACTTGCGAATATTTCCAAACCATTTTGTTGATCAGAGCTTTTAAATTATTTTAAAAGTTCGCTATTGTTACTTTTTCGATTATTATTATTATTATTATTATTATTATTATTATTATTATTATTATTATTATTATTATTATTATTATTATTATTATTCAGACAATTTATATAGCGCCGTACGCATGGCGTCTACCAAAGTCAAAGGAAAGGCGCTGATTAGTTTGAGTAAGCCATGCACTCTAAAATATATTTGTGTGTAAACTAAATCGCATTGATCTTCTAGATCTCTATCACTTACATTATATTTATATTCGTCCGTCAATTGTCAGTAATTCTTAGTAGAAGGTATTCCAGAGGCGTAGTGAGGGTATCCGGCACCCGGGGGCAAAGTGTACCGTTGGCGCCCCCAACACTGCTGACGAGGAAAAAAAGGTCATCATATCGTTCTCTCGGCGTCCTTCCCCTCAACTCTCTATGGCGCCCCTCTTCTTAATACTCCTGACGAGAAAAAAAAGGTCGCCGCACTTCTTTCTTCCTATTTACTATGTATTTGACTGTTTAACTTGCCCCCAAAAAACCAAGTTTTGCGTTCCCTCATCTCGGCGCCCGGGGGCATATGCCCCCTTCTGCCCCCCTTC
Organism: Metaphire vulgaris; assembly: GCA_018105865.1. Classification (NCBI taxonomy): domain Eukaryota; kingdom Metazoa; phylum Annelida; class Clitellata; order Crassiclitellata; family Megascolecidae; genus Metaphire; species Metaphire vulgaris. The sequence continues at coordinate 12,372,259 of CM030854.1, forward strand.
GCTACGCCACTGAGGTATTCTTACTAGTGGAAGTGGAAGCCCATGGCCGCCGACGCAGCAATGCATGGCGCCTAAAAGAAGATTCTTACTATAATTAGACACGGAATTACCCTTTCAAACTATTGTAATTTTAGTCGATCGACAGGCTAAGAATAGATTGGAATTTCCTTTGCTGATTCGTTCATTTTGGAAATTCTAAAATTAACCCGTTATGCTGGTTAATCGTAAATTCCATGACGTGCGTAGTAATTTTATGCTACCTCAAAACTTTAAATAATTTAAAATCGAAAGTGAAAGACAGAAGAATAACTATAAACCAACGGGGAAAGAGAATATTAAAGATTTCATCGGTGAAAACTGCAAAGCAAATTAAGACAGAGGCAATATAAAGGTAAAATATAGTTCCATTTCATTGGAAGGACATTTCATATTTAAATTACAGTGAAAGATTATTTTGTACATATCTTAAGGGGCCGATATTTGCATGATTTCATCATGGATACAGTAAGGTCAAGTATTCGTTTTTGTCAGGTAAAACGTGTTGCATAAAATTTGAAATAGGCCTATCTAAATGCAACCCTCTGTTTACATTTATAATTTAGTTAATAACAGATCTCAGCAGCAACTGTCGAAATGGCGTCAACTGGAAATGAAGCGATGAAAGGACTTCGTGCGTTGTCAGAATGTTGCATCTGTTTGACGACCTACACAGATCCCAGAATGTTACCATGCTTCCACACCGCCTGTCTAAAATGCTTCGAAGACATCCAGCTGAAGAGTGGAAAGAAACCTGGAGAAGTCTTAGCATGTCCATTATGCAGGAAAGAGTTTCTAATCCCTCCAGATGGAATGAAAGGACTTCAGAGAAATTTCTTCATCGAAAGTCTTATGGAGGTAACAAACGCCTTGAAATTAGAAAATAAATCCAGACCCTGTGATTTGTGCAGCGCAGATAAAGAAGTCAAAGATGTTACGGAAGCCACGATGAGATGTTTGAATTGCTGTGAAAATTATTGTCCTCGATGTTCAAAGATGCACAAGACTCTTAAAGCCACAAAGAATCACAAAATTGTTGAACTAAACATTGATTTTAACGAAGAAGAGATCAGAAATATGTCTCCAAGCAGAAAATGTGTGAGACATTCAGATAAAGTATTGGACTACTATTGTTCCGATTGCAAGACAGTTGTTTGCGTCTCATGCTTTGTTGAAGAACATCAATCACACAAATGCAAAGATGTTACAACAGTTGATAAGGAATTTCGTCAAAGAATTGAGCAAAGTTTCACAGTCATTTATGAGCATGTTAAAGATATGTTGTCAAGGAAGTCTGGATTGGAAAGAAAGAAGACAGACTTCTTGGCTAAAGTCTTAGAAACAGAGAGAGCCATTAGAAAGAAAAATCAGCAACTAAAAGCTTTGATCGATCAACATACGGAAGAGCTATTGAATGAACTTTCATTGCTAAAGCAACAGCAGGAGAAGAAAATGGATACAGAAATTGAAGAAATTGAAAGAAAGCTGACAGTTCAGGAGAGCTTTGTGACATATTGCACTGAATTGAAATTGAAAGGATCTCCGAGTGAAGTCTGTGGCAGTGTCGACAGTTTGATCGCAAGAGCCAACGAATTAAAGAAAGAAAACGACGAATATTTGAGAGCACCAAGTAAACAGTTTGATTTTGAGTTCATTGCCACAGATCACAATGCACTACAAAATGCAGGAAATATCATTGGAAAGTTATCAGGTATTGATTTATTATTAGCCTAATTTATTAGGAAAAACAGCTGACGGAATTTTTGAGAATCGAAAATTTTTACAAATTTAATTTTTATCAACGTGTAGAGAAATCGCCAAAAAGCATCCGTGTCGACCCCATATATGGACACGACCTTCCCAAAAATATACCCGTGTCAGGGTACGAGGACAATGGTTATGTTTTCACCCTGCCTTCTTGATACTTCGCATTAAGAAGTAGTACATTAGTTCATAAGGCGATGTATCAGCAGGCGATAGCTCACGTACCACGCATAGACATCTGTCAATTCATACAGAAAGCAGTGTCGCACACTCCACTGTGTCCCTCATGTCATAACATGGGTAATTTTAGAAGGTCATGTGCGTATGGCTGTTGACATGGGTTTTTTTGATATAGATTTATACAATTCTGTCAGAATCCCATAATAGAGTTCCCGTTATAGTCAGATTTGGCTACGTAATTAATTAATTATTTCATGTTATAACGTAGGCCTATATTACCAACATTACTACACATGCGTTATATAATTGTTGATATTTATTGTGTTGTTTTGGGCTATTTTGTCCGTATGCACTTTTTTGCTGAGGTGTCCGGTTACGGAATAATTAGGACATAAACAAATTTCGGACTAGGTTTGCGCCCCTGACTTAAGGCTGGACATGAGTCATCATGAATTGAAAGAGATGTGAATCAAGGTGTATTATAGATTAGAGTTACGGTCCATTTCTCTGCAAATAGCTGTCATCATTTAAATTAATATATTGTGTTGACAAGCAATTATTGCTCCAAAGTCGAAATTCACCATCTCTTCTGAGCAACTTTGAGAGACTCAAATTCAGAAATCAAATCTTCCACAGTCAGTGGCGTAGCCAGGATTTTCGAGCAAAAAATAACCTCATGTAATTTTTATAGGAGCTGAGAAGCTAATAAAACGTCATCGGCAATAATTCCTTCATGTAATTTTTAATTTTTTCTTTTAGGAAGCTGACAAGCAAAAAAGGTCGTCACCTTCCTGACACTTATACATTCTTTCTGTAACACAGATTTTTTCGGTCGGTAACCACTAACCAGCCAAGTGGGGGTTTTAACTCCTAAAATCGCTTCCGAAAATGAAAAATGTACGGGAAAGCATGTAATTTTTTTTTCGTCGGCAGCTAAGGGGTATTAACTCCAACCCCCTTGGCTACGCCACTGTCCACAGCTCTCTTTATATAATTCAAATGGCAATTTTTCCAGCTCAAAATCTTCCTACAAATCAAATCTTTCGTTATTCTTTGAAACATGTTTCACATGCAAATACACCATTTGAGCCAGTCCTTCTCTACAGAGAAAGGTATTGGATGTCTCTTTAAATAATCCTGCAAAGCAATCGAATAGACAAGAAATTGAGACGAGTGATTCAGACTGTTAAATTTATAGCGGTGCAGTGTTTAATCTAGGCCGTTTCCAGGGGGAATTGCCTTTTTCCCCCGGAAATTTCAAATTCCCCCGGACATTTTGGAATACTACATGAACTAACAGCGGCCCCTAGCAGAATTCCCCCCGGTTTTGTCAGTCCTTCCCGGCCTTTTCAGTTCCCTCCTCACCCGGAGTCCAGGAGTCTAGATTAAACACTGTAGCCGTGGCGATCCTTTTGCATCCTTAGCATTCATGTATTTCGCGTGGTTGATTTCTCTGCATTGACGATGACAGCGGAAGTTGATTTTTGCATTCCGATAGGATTGTCGAGAGAGCATTCACGCATGTCATTCCTGGTCCGCTGTTATAATTCTGATTATCTCAAGCGTTCCGTGAGCATCATTCATTCGAAAGTAGGCCTATCGTATATTGTTTCTGCTCTTTGTTTGTAGATTCAACGAAAGACTTCAATGTGTGCGCCGTTGTCATTACAGATTACGAGACTGCTTCTAGAATTAGTTTAAATCGACCGGAGGATGTTACTGCCATTGAGCCATTGCCTGATGAATTTGGAATTGGATTAGCAGCAGCAGCTGTCTATCGCAGTTCAATCTTCGTGTGTGGATTGGGAAACAAAAATGAAAATATTTGGAGATTAGATGCTTCATCTTCTAAATGGAGCAAATGCGCTTCTTTGATTCAAGGCAAACTATGTCACAGCGTGGCGTTTGTTGATCATGTTTTGTACATATGCGGTGGACGCTTGAGTACTAATTGGAAAGCACTCGATGATATCGAAACATACAATACGTATGATGATAAGTGTTCTAATGTTGGAAAACTGGCCTACGCTGTTTGTAGTTCTCGCAGTTGTGTGCCATTTAAGGCTTCACTCTATATCTTTGGTGGAGTTGACGCCTTTGGTTGTAAGGTCAGCACTGTACAAGTGTATGACACAAAGTTGAATACTTGCACTTTGCTCACTCAGAAAATGCCCAGAGCAGGTGCTTGCCTCCGTGGTGAATTGTGGGAAAATTCCGTTATTTTACTGAATAGCGATGAATGCTTTATATACGATTTTGTCACACAAAGGTGGAAAGTGAGAGATAAATTCAAGTTAGAAAATCCTTATTTTAGTGTGATTGTTAATGATGGAAAATTATTTGTCATCGGATGCGGGGCTGAGAAAGACGACGTCAGATGGATTCCAGTTGCGAATATCTTAAACGACGAATTGATTGAATGGAGGCATCACGCGAAATTACCAATTACTAACTCTAATCTTGTATTAGTCTTGGGAAAAGTACAATACCCTGTGTAAAAGAATAGGCCGCAGAAACAAATTGAAAACTAGTTAACGAGATTAATTGAAAAGGAGACTGTAGAACGGAAAACTTATGGAAATACTTAGGCCTAATAGCCTAAATTTTAAATTATAATTTCAATATAGAATAGAAAAGAATGTCGTAATAGAAGAAAATATCCTCTTTTCCGTTGAAGTTTAAGACGAACATTGTATCTTTTCACTTTGCCCGCTCCGAAATTCCTCTACATATAATTTTCATTAACCTACAGTCAGTGGCCACCCCATGATTAGAAGTTGCCACCCCAACGCCCTCCCACTTGCCAAATTCTAGAGCCGCCACTGCCTACAGTTGGTTGTACTTGTCATTGTTAACGCCTTCATCTTGTCGTATCCCGAGTAATTTATATAGGCCTACGTAAAGAAAATAGGGCATGTTGAACAATGTTGCTTAGTTTTTCCATTAACAGTCTCGTAGCCTAACTATGGTTCTCGCGCCAAACACCCGTTTTAGACATTCAAAATACTCTATAAAATAATAAGATTTGCTTAACCGCTAGGTATCAAGGGGGTCCACTGTCACTCTAACGGTGATAGATAAAATGCTTCAGTATTATCCAACGAAATTAACAGCAAATCTGTATTAGAAGTAGCCTAAATCGAGCGAACTGTGGCGACCACGTGCCACATATAGCGAGAGTATTATTATTATTAAGTATTTTCTATCGTTGTTAAATATTGCTTAACTGTATAACTTGCTAGTTAATAATTTAATCTAATTAAATAACGTTTATTAAAAATGTACAGTAAATGTGTACTGTAAAACGGACGAAGGCTATAGCCATCGTCCGTTTTACAGTACACATTTACTGTACATTTTACAGCTAGGGGGTTATAACCGATGGTTTTTAGTATGGGAGAGACCCGACCCGAGCGGTGAAAATTTAGTTTCCCCGACTAAAAAATAATAACCCTTCTGTACAGTAAAGGTGATTTCATATACGGCAAAGTCTTCGGTAAGACGATAAGAAATCGCAGTGCCGTCCAAGATCGAGAGACGGACTATGAAAAACCAGTAACTATAAGTCTCCGAGAGATCGATCGGTCCCTCAACTAGCAAAAATTCTACCGCCTAAGAACGGGAGTTGGACGCCCCAAGACCAGCAACTACTATCAAACCAGCGAAGGCTGAGCACTCGGGCAACGACGCTACTATATCTAGGTCCGCTGCGCGCAGCTAGCGAAGACGACGGCGACAGACGCTGCAACCGATGAAGCGACGCTGACGAGAGACAATATATATATATATTATAATATATATGTGTGTATATATATATATATGTGTGTATATAATACTATATATACATATATATACAGTATATATACAGTATATATACAGTATGTATACAGTATATATATATATATAAGTAAAGTAAAGTCCTTCCCGAGCACTCAAGGCTAACCTCAAGGTAACCTCAAGGCTCATAGGGCGGCGCTGATCTCCGTTACCAAGGCCCTCAGCCAGGCGACTGGTGCAAGGTTACATGATACGGGGCCAGTGTTCTCATGCAACGCGCCTGTTTACTTCGCGGATTAATCCGCTACTCATTTGCCATCGCCAGATGGCGAAAGAAGGCTGAGTCGACCTTAGGGCTCCCGCGGGAGTTGAACCCGCGACCTTCTGCTCCATTGTCCAACGCTGTTACCACTCTACTAACTTCCCGCCCCATATATATATATATATATATATATATATATATATAAAGACAGTGATGATGGGCAGGTCAAATGGTATGAGAAAAAGAGGAAGACGAAAGAGAAGATGGATCGATGACATTCTTGAATGGACTGGACTTGACACCACCCAAAATGCGATATGCATGGCCAAAGAAAGGAAAGGGCCATGGGCGAGCACTCTTACACCGTTGGCTCCGACGGTCCTTATGGACTATGGAGTGTGATGATGATGAAAATAACGGGAAAACTACGGTTGACCTTTTTTGCTTGTCAACCTATTTTTTCGGTAAAAGTCTACGAAAATTCGGGGAAATCGCCTTTTTTGCTTGTCAGCCTTTTTTTTGGCAAAGTTTATTGATTTTCCCTCTCTTTTCATCCTCCCACCAACTTCCTATGAATTCATTTCATCTCCAGTGATAATTCTAGGCCTTCTCTGGGGGAACCCCCCAAGTTTTAAAATCCTCCCAACAAAATTTTTTTATATGTTGGCTGGGGGAATGGAAATTTCCCCTCCAAAAGTGTGAGACTCAGACCTTGTCCCCCCAAACATTTCAAAATCCCCTCCAATGTCAAGGTGGCTAGAATAAACACTGTTTCATCTCCCACCAAGAAATCCTGGAACCGCCACTGATGAAGTCTATTGTTTTAGCTGTTTTGAACAGTGGCGTAGCGTGGGTTGTCATGCAGCGCCCGCGACCAAAGAATAATGCGCCTCCAACATGTCTTCAAATTGCGTTGACAATAGAGTGACAAGGGGAGAACTTTCTACCTCCATCCCCATCCCACACCCAAGCAGGGATATATTTACACCCCTAACACCCACCTCCCGCTCAACACCCCCCCTCAATTTGAGATCGACACACCCAAAATTTGGTAATGTGACAATGGTATGCATATAAAATGCATACTAAATAGCTCCGTACACCCCTCCCCCAATTTGAAGTCGACACCTTCCAAATTCACAATCCTAGATATATCCCTGCACCAAAGCATATAACTCCGTCCCCACCTAATCCCCGCATTGCTTCTTCCTTTCCGAACCTCATCCCCGCGGCATATTCCCATCCCCGTTCCATCATCATCCACGCAATAAGCCGCTAACATAGTACATTAACAGAACCACTTGGCCTATAGTAGCCTAATATACTACTACGTTTTTGCTTTTAAATTATAACGTCAAGTCTTCGACTGTTAAATGGTAACAGAACTATAGTTCAAGTCCATGAACAAAATAAGTAAGTAAGTAAGTAAAATCTCGTGGATTTCTATAGCGCCATGGAAAACAGCACAACAACAGCTGCTTATTCTTAGGCACTCAGCCTTTCTTAAAATAGGTATGGGAAAGGTAAATGATCTGCCATGGAGGCAATAGTCAACATCCGAAGGGCAGTGAGGCTTGGTAGATTGACAATAGCATCAGCACTCAGCTCGGTCCTCCATTGTGCAAGCTTCTCGTAGTGTGGCCACACATCACTCACTCCTGTGGAGCCGTCACTGAGCTAAAAATGATACAGGAAAAGGAAATGCTAGGCAGTAATTCCGCTGTATTGCATGCATCCAAATATTTGAGAAAAGAGCTATGAAGATCAAAAGTTTCTTTCAAATCACATCTTTTCCTCCTCTTCAAAACATGTTTCACACGCAAAGACACCATTTGAGCCAACCCTTCTTTACACGTTCTCGTAGCCAGGGTGGTCGAAGCTTAAAACTCCCATGGTTGGCCGATCAAAGATCTCTTAATGGGTATTATTCTGTGGGTGGAGGATGGCCAAAAGTGGCTACAGGATACAGTTGGGGTTTTTGCGAGAACCTGCTAGCAAAGAAAATGTTCTTTTATATTCGAACAAGAGGTGTTATAAAGCCTTTCCATCTTCGAATAATTAATTTCTTACAGTAGAATGACGGAAAGATTTTCAATAGGCCTATGAATGAAGCGGATTTGTTGCAAAACGAATAAGGTCAGTTAATTATTATTACAAAAGCATTATGGAATTTCTCTTCAAGTGGCGATGATGCTACGATCACGTGACCTCTCGGCTATAACAGGTGTTTGGTAATTGTGTGCCGTTGATTGACAAGGCTTTAGCACGAAGCGACTCTTTGGTAGAGAGCCACCAATTACCCATATATGCCTAACTTTTTATTTCCTCACTATATTGAAATATTTAATCAAATCGGTGCCTAATAGCCTGGAACTAACCTATTTTCTGGAAAATTTTGACGGATCTCAAAACTATGGCCACCCAAATGTTGATCCTTTATAAAGGATGCTAGGCACTTATGGGTGCATAAATGTCAAACTAATACTTCCACGAAGTAGTGTGTGCAAGCATTGTATATTTGCAAATTGTTTGATTTTTCTTAAGAACTTCATGGAAATTTGTTATAAACAAAAAAATGCATCAACTGAATCTTCAAAATGTCATGTGTCAGCCATCAATTAGAACCAGCAATTATCAATGAGCGGTCAGCATCACTCTCGATGAAAGTCATTGAAGCAGTCTTAGGATGTAAGCCAACATTGCACTTCAAGGCAAACAAAATGGGCTTTCTTCTTGTAAAGCTGACTTACTTTATGCTTTTCAGTGTATGAAACCAGATGGTCTTTGCCATCATAACGTACACTCGACTGAACCCTTCTGTGTAGAACCATTAGCTGCCCAATCGGTCCTCTAAGTTGGCGTCTCTAAGCATAACACTTGCTATAGACTAACAATATCTCGTCTGAAGGATAGATAATTGAGGCAACAAGAAGTATCTGCAGGTGATAGTTTGTATATGTAATAAGCATTCTGAGTAGCAACATCGACCATCTGGATAAATAGTGGCCATCACACTTCTTGGACCTGAGGGAAATTCTGTAGCAACCCACATTCTGGTCCACGCGATCCGTGCCTCCCATGTGCAGATTGTAGTTATTGATGGTTGCTGGCTGGATAACTTCCATCACCTCCTTCTCGGCTGTTGACCATCTTTTCACTTTCTCAAATGGATGAATGTCATGCAAGTTGGAAAGCCATGGCTGTTGTCATGCCATTGGTTGATGATGAATTTTCCTGTTGCATCATAACTGTAGTCAAAGTGTCCTCTTTCTTTCTTCTTCATGTCAGATGGTGATGTAAAAGGGCATCTGTCCGTTCAGTTGACACACAGAGTGCCAGTTGCTCCAATATTCCTGAGAGTGAGGTAATACAAGAGTCGTGCCAATGTGGAAAAATTATCAAAATACAGTCTGTAAGTTGGTCCAGGTGGCAAAGATTTGGTCAAAATTATGACAACTGACCCTCCAAGACCCAGATCTTGGTGTGCCATGGGACCTTTGCTCTGGTAGAGCTCAAACTGTGATGTGATGCATGTAAATCGTGTAAGCTCTTCAGACCAATGGTTGTTGTATACTTTATAATGTGTGACCCCAGATATGCCTAGCATCCTTTATAAAGGATCGTACAAATCTGGCGCCTAAAAAATTTTGTGCAGAAAATATGATGAAGCTGCCATTGACATGAGTAGTAATAGATGTCAAATCACATTGTTGAACTAAATTTAGCTCTTTATGGTGACATTTTAGAAAAATTACAATATACCTTTTGTCAGGTATAGTTACAGGTGACAAAAACAGCTTTCAACTCTGAATCAAGATTTAAAATGTGAAAATATTCAGAACCAAAACACTTTTCTTAAAAGGTCACTTATTCAGTGAAGTCAATATAGAATTGCTATGCAAAAAATCTTCATTGGCATAAATAAGTAAGTAAAAAATCAACCCTCCTTTATAAAGGCTTGTAGGCATATATGGGTTAATTATATCGTGTCGAGGAAACGCAGATATAAAACTCGTAAAGGTAGATCTAAAGATTGTAGATAACATTGGAACTAACTCTACTCGGATATGTGATAACAATAATGTCTGAACTTCTTTTCAAATTAACAACCTGTGTTCAAGACTTTATATAAAAAACATCTGTCACGCGATTTAATTTTGTACTTACAACTGCAAAGAGATACAATACTCTATATTGAGTCGTTCCGTTAAATTCTATGCAACTATTCTTAGAAGGTAGGCCTGTTCATATTATATAAAGCTAGAAAATTCTCGCTAAAATATTGCTCGTAATTTGAGATATATAGATAGATAGGCTATTAATAGAGGACAATGTTCTTACCTAATTCATTCTACTTCACACATTTTATCCCAAACTTCCATTACGTATGCAAATAATTTTCGCTGTGGGAAACTATATTTAAGTTAAAAGAGAAAGCGAAATAGAGTATGCGAAACCAAATAAATATATGATATATTGTAGTGGGAAACTGCAACTAGAATCAAAACACAGGCAATATAAAGGTAATGTTTACTTTTAATTTGTTATAAGGGTATTTCTGACTTAAATGGCAACGAACGCAATGTTTCATGTATATCTTAAATGGGCGATAGTAGAATAATTTCATCTTGTATAGGCCTATAGTAATGTCATGCTTTCGTTTCTGTCAGGTAAATATGTTGCATAAAAATTGAAACATCTAAATTCAAACCCCTCTTTGCATTTATAATTTAGTTCATAACAGATCGTAGCAACTGTCGAAATGGCGTCAGCTGGAAATGAAGCGATGAAACGACTTCGTTCGTTGTCAGAATGTTGCATCTGTTTGACGACCTACACAGATCCCAGAATGTTACCATGCTTCCACACCGCCTGTCTAAAATGCTTCGAAGACATCCAGCTGAAGAATGGAAAGAAGCCTAGAGAAATCTTACCATGTCCATTATGCAGGAATGAGTTCCAGATCCCTCCAAATGGAATGAAAGGACTTCAGAGAAATTTCTTCATCCAGAGTCTTATGGAGGTAGCAGACGCGTTTAATTTAGAAAATAAATCTAGACCATGTGATTTGTGCAGCGCAGATGAAGAAGTCAAAGATGTTGCTGAAGCCACGATGAGATGTTTGAATTGCTGTGAAAATTATTGTCTTCGTTGTTCAAAGATGCACAGGACACAGAAAGCCACAAAGGATCACAAAATTGTTGAACTAAACACTGAGGTTAACGAGAAAGAAATCAGAAATATGGTTCCAATCAGGAAATGTGTGAGACATTCAGATAAAGTGCTGGACTACTATTGTTCTGATTGCAAGACAGTTGTTTGCGTCTCATGCTTTGTTGAAGAACATCAAACACACAAATGCAAAGATGTGACAACAGTTGATAAGGAATTTCGTCAAAGAATTGAGCAAAGTTTCACAGAAATGTATGTCGATAAAGAAGATATATTGTCACGGAAATATGATTTAGAAAGAAAGAAGAGAGAATTCTTGGCCAAAGTCTTAGAAACAGAGAGTGCCATTAGAAAGAAAAATAAGCAACTAAAATTTTTGATCCATCAACAAACGGAAGAGCTATTGAATGAACTTTCATTGCTAAAACAACAGCAGGAGAAGAAAATGGATACAGAAATTGAAGAAATCGAAAGAAAGCTGACAGTTCAGGAGAGTTTTGTGACATATTGCACTGAATTGAAATCTAAAGGATCTCCAAGTGAAGTCTGTGGCAGTGTCGACAGTTTGATCGCAAGAGCCAACGAATTAAAGAAAGAAAACGACGAATATTTGAGAGCACCAAGTAAACAATTTGATTTTGAGTTCATTGCCACAGATCACAATGCACTACAAAATGCAGGAAATATCATTGGAAAGTTATCAGGTATTTATTTATTATTAGCCTAATTTATTAGGAAAAACAGCTGACGGGATTTTTGAGAATCGAAAATTTTTACAAATTTAATTTTTATCAACGTGTAGAGAAATCGCCAAAAAGCATCCGTGTCGACCCCATATATGGACACGACCTTCGCAAAAATATACCCGTGTCAGGGTACGAGGACAATGGTTATGTTTTCACCCTGCCTTCTTGATACTTCGCATTAAGAAGTAGTACATTAGTTCATAAGGCGATGTATCAGCAGGCGATAGCTCACGTACCACGCATAGACATATCAGTCAATTCATACAGAAAGCAGTGTCGCACACTCCACTGTGTCCCTCATGTCATAACATGGGTATTTTTAGAAGGTCATGTGCGTATGGCTGTTGACATGGGTTTTTTGGATATAGATTTATACATTTCTGTCAGAATCCCATAATAGCGTTCCCGTTATAGTCAGATTTGGCTACGTAATTAATTAATTATTTCATGTTATAACGTAGGCCTATATTACCAACATTACTACTCATGTATTATATAATTGTTGATATTTATTGTGTTGTTTTGGGCTATTTTGTCCCTATGCACTTTTTTGCTGAGGTGTCCGGTCACGGAATAATTAGGACATAAACAAATTTCGGACTAGGTTTGCGCCCCTGACTTAAGGCTGGACATGAGTCATCATGAATTGAAAGAGATGTGAATCAAGGTGTATTATAGACTTGAGTTACGGTCCATTTCTCTGCAAATAGCTGTCCTCATTTAAATTAATATATTGTGTTGAAAAGCAATTATTGCTCCAAAGTCGAAATTCACCATCTCTTCAGAAATCAAATCTTCCACAGTCAGTGGCGTAGCCAGGATTTTCGAGCAAAAAATAACCTCATGTAATTTTTACAGGAGCTGAGAAGCTAATAAAACGTCATCGGTAATAATTCCTTCATGTAATTTTTAATTTTTCCTTTTAGGAAGCTGACAAGCAAAAAAGGTCGTCACCTTCCTGTCACTTATACATTCTTTCTGTAACACAGATTTTTTCGGTCGGTAACCACTAACCAGCCAATTGGGGGTTTAGACTCCTAAAATCGCTTCCGAAAATGAAAAATGTACGGGAAAGCATGTAATTTTTTTTATCGTCGGCAGCTAAGGGGTATTAACTCCAACCCCCTTGGCTACGCCACTGTCCACAGCTCTCTTTATATAATTCAAATGGCAGAATTTTTCCAGCTCAAAATTTTCCTACAAATCAAATCTTTCGTTATTCTTCAAAACATGTTTCACATGCAAAGACACCATTTGAGCCAGTCCTTCTCTACAGAGAAGGGTCTTGGATGTCTCTTGAAATAATCCTGCAAAGCAATCGAATAGACAAGAAATTGAGACGAGTGATTGAGACTGTTAAATTTATAGCGGTGCAGTGTTTAATCTAGGCCGTTTCCAGAGGGAATTGCCTTTTTCCCCCGGAAATTTCAAATTCCCCCGGACATTTTGGAATACTACATGAACTAACAGCGGCCCCTAGCAGAATTCCCTTCGGCTTTGTCAGTCCCCCCGGCTTTTTCAGTTCCCCCCTTCCCCCGGAGTCTAGGAGTCTAGATTAAACACTGTAGCCGTGGCGATCCTTTTGCATCCTTTTGCATCCTTAGCATTCATGTATTTCACGTGGTTGATTTCTCTGCATTTACGATGACAGCGGAAGTTGATTTTTGCATTCCGATAGGATTGCTGAGAGAGCATTCACGCATGTCATTCCTGGTCCGCTGTTATGATTCTGATTATCTCAAGCGTTCCGTGAGCATCATTCATTCGAAAGTAGGCCTGTCGTATATTGTTTCTGCTCTTTGTTTGTAGATTCAACGAAAGAATTCAATGTGTGCGCCGTTGTCATTACAAATTGCGAGCCTGCTTTTAGAATTAGTTTAAATCGACCGGAGGATGTTACTGCCATTGAGCCATTGCCTTCTAGATTTCAAATTGGAGCAGCAGCAGCTGTTTATCGCAATTCAATCTTCGTGTGTGGATTGGGAAACAAAAATGAAGATATTTGGAAATTAGATGCTTCGTCTTCTAAATGGAGGAAATGTACATCTTTGATTCAAGGCAAACGTTTTCACAGCGTGGCGTTTGTTGATCATATTTTGTATATATGCGGTGGATGTTCGAGTACTAATTGGAAACCACTCGATGGTATCGAAGCATACAATACGTATGATGATAGGTGTTCTATGGTTGGAAAGCTGGCCTACGCTGTTTGTAGTTCTGGAAATTGTGTGCCATTTAAGGCTTCACTCTATATCTTTGGAGGACATGACGCCTCTGGTTGTAAGGTCAGCACTGTACAAGAGTATGACACAAAGTTAAATACTTGCACTTTGCTCACTCAGAAAATGCCCAGAGCAGGTGCTTGCCTCCGTGGTGAATTGTGGGAAAATTCCGTTATTTTACTGAATAGCGATGAATGCTTTATATACAATTTTGTCACACAAACATGGAGGGTGAGAAAAAAATTCAAGTTGGAAACTAGCTATTCGGGTGAGATTGTTAATGACGGAAAATTATTTGTTTTCAGATGCGGAGATAAGAAAGACGACATCAGATGGATTCCAGTTGCGAATATCTTGAACGACGAATTGATTGCATGGAGACATCACGCGAAATTACCAATTACTAGCTCTAATCATGTATTAGTCTTGGGAAAAGTACAATACCCTGTGTAAAAGAATAGGCCGCAGAAACAAATTGAAAACTAGTTAACGAGATTAATTGAAAAGGAGACTGTAGAACGGAAAACTTATGGAAATACTTAATAGCCTAAATTTTAAATTATAATTTCAATATAGAATAGAAAACAATGTCGTATTAGAAGAAAATATCCTCTTTTCCGTTGAAGTTTAAGACAAACATTTATCTTTTCACTTTGCCCGCTCAGAACTTACTCTATATATAATTTCCATCGTCCTACAGTTGGTTGTACTTGTCATTTGTTAACGCCTTCATCTCGTCATATCCCGAGTAATTTATATACGTAAAGAAAATAGGGCATGTTGAACAATGTTGCTTAGTTTTTCCATTAACAGTCTCGTAGCCTAACTATGGTTCTCGCGCCAAACACCCGTTTTAGACATTCAAAATACTCTATAAAATAATAAGATTTGCTTAATACCTAGGTATCAAGGGGGTCCACTGTCACTCTAACGGTGATAGATAAAATGCTTCAGTATTATCCAACGAAATTAACAGCAAATCTGAATTAAAAGTAAATCGAGCGAACTGTGGCGACCACGTGCCACATATAGCGAGAGTATTATTATTAAGTATTTGCTATCGTTGTTAAATATTGCTTAACTGTATAACTTGCTAGTCAATAATTTAATCTAATTAAATAGCGTTTATTAAAAATGTACAGTAAATGTGCACTGTAAAACGGACGAAGGCTATACGCTAAGCTAGGTTCTAAATGGTTTTTAGTATGGGAGAGACCCGACCCGAGCGTTGAAAATTTAGTTTCCCCGACTAAAAACTAATAACCCTTCTGTACAGTAGAGGCAGTGTTTATTCTAGGCCTTATTAGAGAGGAATTTCGCCCCCCCCCCTCAAAGTTTGAAAATTCTTTCCCCCCCCCCAATTTTTCAGATGTTGGCTGGGCGAATGAAAATCCCCAAATGTGTGGAAACTCAAACCTTGTTCCCCAAACATTTCAAAATCCCCAATGTCAAGGGGGCTAGAATAAACACTGAGTAGAGGTGATTTCATATACGGCAAAGTCTTCGGTAAGACGATAAGAAATCTCAGTGCCGTCCAAGATCGAGAGACGGACTATGAAAAACCAGCAACTATATAAGTCTCCGAGAGATCGATCGGTCCCTCAACTAGCAAAAATTCTACCGCCTAAGAACGGGAGTTGGACGCCACAAGACCAGCAACTCCTATCAAACCAGCGAACGATGAGCACTCGGGGCAACGACGCTACTATATCTAGGTCCGCTGCGCGCAGCTGGCGAAGACGACGGCGACAGACGCTGCAACCGATGAAGCGACGCTGACGAGAGACGATATATATAAATATATTATATATATATATATATATATAAAGTAAAGTAAGTAAGTAAAGTAAAATCTCGTGGATTTCTATAGCGCCATGGAGGCAGCACCACAGTATAGCTGCTTATTCTTAGGCGCTCAGCCTCTCTTAAAAAATAACTATGGGGAAGGTATGTTATCAGCCAGGCAATAGCTAGTCAACGTCCAAAGGATATGTGTGTATATGTATGTATATATATATGTATATATATATATATATATATATATATATATATATAGGCTACGGATTTGGCTGATGCAATATTTCGTTTATTCTTTAATACTAAATAAGGAAATCGTTCGTTGGTCCGTTAGTTCGCAAGGACGACGGAGGTCCGTTGTGCCAAGCTCGTGTTGCGCGAGTTGTGACCGCGACCGATGGCTGAGTGCCATTCATGGAGGACTGTAGAAGGAGAAGATCATCGCCGATCTGCTGGGGCCATGTACGGCGTGGTCTGCCAGGAGGTCTTCTCCAGCTCGGAGGTGGGCGCGTCTCGGCGCGTCGAGCTATGGCGCAAGCGAGAGCGCGGTGGGCTGGAATCAGGGCCATATTAAGGCGGGGGCTGATGGGGCTGTAGCCCTCCGGCCCATCATGAAAATAGGCCCACCGATTTTCGAGATAACTTGGTTCTCAATTTACAACCTGAGTTCAAGACTTTATATAAAAAAAACATTCAATAACAATGTCTGCGTCAGCACGTGATGTTGTATAATTAGACGTAAAATTCCCCGTTCAAAATAACTATTGCTCGTAATTTTAGTCGATAGAAAGGCTAACGATAGACGAAAATTATTTATCGAATAATTAATGCATTCGGAAATTCTAAAATTAAATCCATTACGAGGGTTAATGGTAAATTCCATGACGTGCACAACAATTTTATGCTATCACAAACTATAAATAATTAAAAATCGAAAGTGAAAGATAGAAGTAGGCCTATTCCTATAGGCCAACGGCAAAAAGAAATATATTTCATCGGTGAAAACTGCCAGAGCTAACCAAAGCACAGGCAATATAAAGGTAAAATATACTTCCATTTCATTAGAAGGACATTTCTTATTTAAATGGCAGTGAAGGCATGTCTTATAGATATTATAACAGAGCGATATTTGCATAATTTCATCATGGATACAATGGGCCTAACATAGAGCTTTCGTTTCTGTCAGGTAACGGACATGTAAAGACATGAAAAAACAGGTAAAATCTGTTTTCTACCATTTAAAATATCTAAATTCAATCCCCTCTTTGCATTTATAATTTAGTTCATAACAGATCGCAGCAATTGTCGATATGGCGTCAACTGGAAATGAAGCAATGAAACGACTTCGTGCGTTGTCAGAATGTTGCATCTGTTTGACGACCTACACAGATCCCAGATTGTTGCCATGCTTCCACACCGCCTGTCTAAAATGCTTCGAAGACATCCAGCTGAAGAATGGGAAGAAACCTGGAGACGGTTTACCATGTCCATTATGCAGGAACGAGTTCCAAATCCCTGCAAATGGAATGAAAGGACTTCAGATGAATTTCTTTATCAAAAGTCTTATGGAGGTAACAAGCGCTTTTAATACAGAAAATAAATCCAGACCTTGTGAAATGTGCAGCGCAGATGAAGATGTCGAAGATGTTACGGAAGCCACAATGAGATGTTTGAATTGCAGTGAAAACTATTGTATCCGATGCTCAAAGATACATAGAGCTCTCAAATCTACAAAAC
This sequence comes from Metaphire vulgaris, assembly GCA_018105865.1. Classification (NCBI taxonomy): domain Eukaryota; kingdom Metazoa; phylum Annelida; class Clitellata; order Crassiclitellata; family Megascolecidae; genus Metaphire; species Metaphire vulgaris. Next base: position 12,389,952 of record CM030854.1, read on the forward strand.
ACCATAAAGTTGTTGGACTAAACATTGATGTTGACGAAGAAGAAATCAGAAGTATGTTTCCAATCAGGAAATGTGTGAGACATTCAGATAGAGTGTTGGACTTCTATTGTTCCGATTGCAAGACAGTTGTTTGCGTCTCATGCTTTGTTGAAAAACACAAAGCTCATGAATGCAAAGATGTGACGACAGTTGATAAGGAATTTCGTCAAAGCATCGAGCGAAGTTTCACAGAAATATATGACCATAAGGAAGATATACTGTCAAGGAAATCTGATTTGGAAACAAAGAAGAGAGATTTCTTAGCACAAATCTTGAAAACAGAGAGTGAAATTAGAAAGAAAAATCAGCAACTAAAAGCTTTGATCTATCAACATACGGAAGAGCTATTGAATGAACTCTCAGTGCTAAAGCAACAGCAGAAGAAAATGGATGCAGAAATTGAAGAAATTGAAAGAATGCTGACAGTTCAGGAGAGTTTTGTGACATATTGCACTGAACTGAAATCAAAAGGATCTCCGAGTGAAGTCTGTGGCAGTGTGGACAGTTTGATCGCAAGAGCCAACGAATTAAGGAAAGAAAACGAGGAATATTTGAGAGCACCAAGTAAATCATTTGATTTTGAGTTCATTGCCACAGATTACAATGCACTACAAAATGCAGGAAATATCATTGGAAAGTTATCAGGTATTGATTTATTATTAACTTATTACGAAAAACCGCTTCGTGAATTTTTGAAAATCGGGATTTTGTACAATTTTTTTAATGAACCTAGTGAAGTGGAAACGCTAATAAAATACACCCGTGTCCTCACCCATAGAGACACGTCCTGTCGTCCTTCGTAAAAAATACCCATGACAGGACACGAGGACACGGGTCATGTTTGCACCCCTGTCCTTTTGTTACTTCGCGGTAGGAAGTAGTACATCAATACACAAGTGCGATGTACCAAGATGCGATAGCTCACCACGCATAGACAGACATATGTCGTGCTGCTTTGTCAGTCAGCTCACACTGAAAGGCTGGAAGTGATTCAGCGTGAATTGAAAGAAGTGAATCAAGGTATCTAAAGCAGAGTGGCTGCCCATTTCACTACAATAACCATCATCATTTGAATTTATATAGTGTGTTGAAAAAAACAATTATTGCTCGAAAGTCGAAATTCACAGTCTTTGTTGAATAACTTTGAAGGTTCACAGTTTCGGAAATGGGTTCTAGAAAAGTTCTCTTTACATAATTCAAATGGCAGAATTTTTGGAGCTCAAAATTTTTTTTCAAATCAATATTTCTGTTCTTCGAACACGTATCACACCACTTGACGAAGACACCATTTGAGCTAGCTATAGTGTCGAACAACTCAGACTGTTGAATTTATATTTTGCATCCTCAGCATTCATGTCTTTCGCGTGGTTGAATCCTCTGCATTTGTGATAATAGTGATAATTGACTTTTGCATTCCGATAGAATCGTAGTCATTCGTTTATTTGCAAGAGAGCATCCACGTAGCCTATGACATTCCTAGTCAGCTGTTATGACCGACAGGCGCTGATTACCATAATTAAGCTTATTCACTGCCTCTTCTCTTTGGTTGTAGAATTAACGAAGGAATTCAACATGTGCGCCGTTGTCATTGCAGATGACAACATGACAAATAACGCAGCCACTATTATGATGAGCTTAAATCGACCGGATGATGTTACTGTTATTGAGCCATTGCCTGAAAAAGTTCAAATTGGAGCAGCAGCAGCAGCTGTTTATCGCAATACAATCTTCGTCTGTGGATTGGGAGACGAAAATGAAGATATTTGGAGATTAGATGCTTCATCTTCTAAATGGAGCAAATGTGCTTGTTTGATTCAAGGCAGACAATGTCACAGCGTTGCGTTTGTTGGTCATGTTTTGTATATATGCGGTGGATGGTTGGATTGGCCTGGATGGGCACTTGATGATGTCGAAAGATACGATACATTAGTTGATCGGTGTTCTAAGGTGGGAAAATTGGCCTATGCTGTTTTTTGTTCTGGTAATTGTGTGCCAGTTCAGACCTCACTCTATATCTTTGGTGGATATGACGCCGATACTATAGACGTCAGCGATGTACAAGTGTATGACACGAAGTTAAATACTTGCACTTTGCTCACTCAACAAATGCCCAGAGCATGTGCTAATCTTAGTGGCAAATTGTGGGGAAATTCTGTTATTTTACTTAATGACGATGAATGCTTTATATACAATTTTGTCACACAAACATGGAAGGTGAGAAATAAATTCAAGTTGGAAACTAGCTATTCGGGTGAGATTGTTAATGACGGAAAATTATTTGTCATCGGATGCGGAGCTAAGAAAGACGCCGTGAGATGGATTCCAGTTGCGAATATCTTGAACGACGAATTGACTGAATGGAGACATTACGCGAAATTGCCAATCACTAGCTCTAGACATTTACTGCTATTGGAAAAATTACAATACCCTGCGACCTGTGTAAAGAAATAGGCTGCAGAAACAAATGGAAAACTAGTTGGGCTAACGAGATTAATTGAAACAGAAAATGTAGAACGAAAAACTTATCTAGATAGAAGACTTACTTAATAAACCGGAAATTATGTTCGAATATAAAATCGGAGAGAATGTCGTAATAGAATTAAATATCCTTTTTTCCGTTGAGGTTTGGAGAAACGTTTTATCTTTTCACCTTAACTTCCTCCATATATAATTTTCATTATCCTACAGTTGGTTGTACTTTTCATTGTTAACGTCTTCATCTCATCATATCCAGACTAATTTATATACGTTAAGACAAAAGGGCATGTTGAACAATATAGCCTAGTTTTTTCCACCAACAGTCTCGTAACTATGTTTCTCGCGACAAAACCCGTTTTCTATAAAAAAAACAAGATTAGTTTAACGACCAAGTTACTCCGCCATAGCCGGTGGCAAGCCCTGGTTGAGAAAGGAGGAGCCAAACACACACACACACACACACACACACACACATAGACGTCCATCGCCTTTGATACGGACGCGTCTTTAAACAAGCAAAATACGAAAATATAAGTGAGAGTAAAAAAAAACAACATTGTCGTTTAATTCATCAGCATCAGCATCAGCAAGGGAAAAGAAGATAAGAGGAGTATATTGTGTGGAGTGAAACGCTCTGTCATTTAAAATGTAAGAAATCATAATTTAATTCCTGCCATTAACCCCTTAACCGTGTATTTAACTGTAACTCAATGTAAAATGGACGGATATATCCGGGACCTCCAGTTAAGGAGTTAATAGATGCGTCGCTTTGCAATTTGTTCCGTTTTTTCCATCGCCCTCAACATCACAGGAACTATTGTCATCTCCACGAAATTTAAAACATCATCCGGCGTCCGACAAAGGTGTATACTCTCTCCTCATCTTGTCTGCATCGCCAACGACTGGATCCTGAAACACGTGTCCAGGAATTAACGTCGGCCCCAATTGCTTCTCGGACCTGGTCTATGCCGATGACACCACCCTCTGCTACTACTACTACTACTACTACTACTACTACTACTACTACTACTACTACTACTACTACTACTACTAATAATAATAATAATACTACTACTACTACTGCTGCTGTGCTGCTGATCTAGTTAAAATATGACTTTTTTGCGTACGTACTATATGGATGGCCCCTAAGTCATGAGTATTGTTTTATATTTAACCCCTTAACCGTGTATTTAACTGTAACTCGATGTAAAATGGACGGATATATCCGGGATCCCCAGTTAAGGGATTAATGCGTTCTGCCATTTTCAATCAGTGTAGAAATTTGAGTAATAATATTGGCTTATGTAGCAGAATTTATGTGATCTGGTAACTGCGCGAGCTAAAACATTTTTGAATCGTTTTGAGCTTACATGTGGAGGCTTTTGAAAGATGCGTGAAACCGTAAGTCTAACGTAGAACGTAGAGCGAACTATTGAATTGGAAAAGATAGCGAAGGTAACAGAAAATAATCTCGGTGACATAACCCTAAAAAATCAACCGTTCGTACACTTTACACGTAATATCCCGAGTTCTCTAAGACTTCTAAGAGATAGACATTGAAACATTTAGCCTATTTGCATGCGAGCGAAGCCCGTATCGTAGCAATTGTACGGTTAAACGGAAAACGAATTGTTATAGAGCACGGAAACGTCTAAAGGTGGTGTCTTAGGAAGAAAACTAAACCTATTGTTACAAAGTTTTTTATTGCAAGAATGAACGAGAAAGTTCATTTCAATAGTAAAGTAAATTGCCGAGCGATGGGATCTTAGCAAAATAAATGTGTAAGCTGAATCATAATTTAGGGGTGTGCTCTCAGATTGGGGAGATGTTAAGGGATGTTAGGGGAATTAGAAATGTCCCTGGTTGTGCATTACCTGCTACTAGTTTGGCGACACAGTCCGAGCTTGTGAACTCCGCCATAGTCGGTGGCAAGCCCTGGTTGAGAAAGGAGGAGCCAAACACACACACACACACACAAACACACATAGACGCTCATCGCCTTTGATATGGACGCGTCTTTAAACAAGCACAACATTGTAACATCGTCATCGCAACGGCGCCACCTAGCGAATAGCACCAAAGCGAATTCAATGTGCAATTAAAACCTCCCTTTCGCTTTTATGGAAAATGCATTTTCCTTTTGGAGCACTGGCATTTATTTTCCATTTCAATTATGCGAAGACAAAAAGACATTTTAAATTTTTGAATATTTCCTATAAGTAATATATAATTAATTAATATATATATATATATATATATATTAATTTTATACATATAATATTTAGTATATATTAATATGGGACGGTAAGTTAGCAGAGTGGTAACAACGTTCAATGATGGAGCAGGAGGTCGCGGGTTCAAGTCCCTCATGAGCCCTAAAGGTCGACTCAGCCTTTTCGTGATGGTAAAATGAGGAGCAATGGCAACATTGCAAAGGTAACCATAGGATCGGCGGAATGATAAATGGCTTAGCCAACTATCGGCTGATGGTCATGAAACCGGGGATCAGCACCGGCACCTACGGGCACAAAGCCTACGGATGAACTTTACCTTTACCTTTAATATATGTAAATATACATTTTATCCACCAATAGTTTCGCATCCTCGTGCACACCTCTAATATCTATTACAAGTACAAATACAAATTAAAATTTCAATAAGTTCGCTCAAGAAACTTTTCAGCACCTTAAACTACTCGTGGTGCCACGGAGTATTTTCATTAACTTGAGCATATTCTTTTTCACAGGTGTTATTTTTTCACAACATGCTTCGAAGATAATCTTATTGACTAGTTTACAGTTTCTTAAGATATTAATCTGGCCCTTTTGGACCAAAATATCAGCTTCGAAGTTTCTAGAAACAGGGGCCGTTCTAAGAGTTTTAGTGCTTTTATTTGATGACTCAGGAATTCACTATAAATTGGTATTCATTTTCTTTAGAAAGTGCTAAAGCATTTTGACTATCACCGATAGAGCGATTGAACGAGGAAGGTATTATAATATAATATAATATAATATAATATAATATAACAAGTTTTAAAGTGGTTCAGTAGGGACTGCCCTGTGTGAGAACCACTGTTGTTCCCGTCCAATCTAATACCCTAGACTACTGAGGTTTATTTTGAACTCGTTTACAGTTGTAGCCATTACTATCCCCTCATCCAGTTCATTCCATCTGTCCACCACTCTTGCACTAAAAAAATGCTGTTTATGCCTCCCAACCCGTTTCTTGAACAGTTTCATTTTGTGTCCTCTGGTTCTATCATACTGCTTCATTGTAAAAAATCTTTCTCTTGGCATTTCCACTTTGTTTGTTAGTATTTTGTATGTCTCAATCAAATCCCCTCTCTCTCTTCTTTTTCCAGGGTTGTCAATCCACTGTGATTTAGCTTTTCCTCATAGGTTAGTTTATGATATCCCTTGATCATTTTTGTTGCTCTGTGTTGCACTCTTTCTAAGGTCTCTATGTCTTTCTTCAGGAATGGACACCATGCTTGAACACAATACTCTAAATGTGGACGTACCAATGTCTTGTAAAGTCTTATTATTACATCCTTCTCTCTGCTCACTATCGTTCTTTTGATCATACCTAGAATTTTGTTGGCCTTATTAGCTGCCTCTGCACATTGCCTAGATGGCTTTAAGCTGTTATGCATGATGACCCCTAGATCTTTCTCCTCGTTTGTAACTTTTAGTCCCTTCCCACATAACTTAAATTCATGATCTGTTTCCTTCTTCCCAATGTGCATCACTGAGCATTTATCTGTATTAAAAAGCATTTGCCAATCTGCCGACCACTGGGATAGTCTATTAAGGTCTTGTTGTAAAATTTTTGCTTCTGCTTCACTATCACTCTGTCCACACAGTTTTGTGTCATCAGCGAATTTTGAAATTTTTGACATTATATCATCATCGATGTCGTTGATGTATATTAAAAACAATAGAGGTCCCAACACTGAACCTTGTGGCACCCCACTTATGACCTCAGCCCAATCTGAATACTTGCCTCTTATACCTACCTTCTGTCTTCTGCTCTGAAGCCAATTTTTTATCCATCCAAGAACTTTACCTCTAATTCCACTGGCCTGAAGCTTGACTGCCAGTCTTGAATGAGGTACTTTATCGAATGCTTTTGCAAAGTCCAGGTATATTACATCAACTGCTTTTCCCTCGTCTAGCTTGTCATGAATCTCCTCTAAAAAGTCTAGTATGTTTGTTAAGCAAGATCTTCCTTTAATAAACCCATGCTGGCTATCCTTTAAGATCTTGTGTCTCATAAGATGGTCCAATATATTTGCTTTTATTATTTTTTCCAGAACTTTGCCTATTATACAGGTCAGGCTCACTGGTCTATAATTTCCAGGCTCCCCACGGTTACCCTTTTTGAATATAGGAGTGACTACTGCATCCCTCCAGTCCCTAGGGACTATTCCTGATTCAAGTGACATATTGAATATTGTGGCTATTACCTCACTAACCTCATGTCTTACCTCATACAGAAATTTTGGATGTATATTGTCTATTCCAGGGCTTTTGTCAGTTTTCATTTGACTCAGAATTTCCAGGACACACTCTTTATTGCAATTTATATCTGATAATACTTCGTCCTCTTTTTCCACAAAATAAATTAATGGGCTTTGGTATGTTGGTTATATTTTCCTTAGTGAACACTGATCCAAAGTAATCGTTCAGAATTGTTGCTGTTTCCATGTCATCCGTCACTGTTTCTCCAGAATCAGCTACTAATGGTCCCACTTTGTCTTTTCTTCATCTTACTTCTTGCATATCCATAAAAACTCTTGCTGTTCCGTTTGATGTCTTTTGCTAATTTGTTCTCATACTCTGCAATAGCCGCTTTATTTGTAGCTGTTGATTTGTTCCTCTTTTGCACGTAACTGGACTGTAACTGTTTTAATCTCACCTGTTCCAAACCTTCATTGCTTTGCATTTTTAGTCGGTGCTTTCTCAATTTCTTCCACGCTTTGTTTTTGGCCCTTCTCTTCTTCTGTACCTCTCTAGTAACCCATGGAAGTTTTTTGTTAAGATAGATCTTAATGACGTAATAAGCATTTGCCAGAGGGCGGAGGCTTTCGACTTGTCCTAGTGTTACAAATCCATTGACGTACTGCTTGCTGCCGAGGGCCGCCATGATGCTCCCGACACTGGAGTGACTTTCTCTTGAAATTCTTCAATCAGCACACTGTCCAAAATGTTTTCCTCCGGTTCCCAGGAATTATATTTGCTGCTCCAACCTTTCCATTTCACCAGGCATTCGAATTTTCGTTTTCGCGTTCTGCGCTTCAGAATGCATTGCGCCTCGAAGACCTTCTCCCCAATCTCGGAGAGTTCCATTCGGTGCCCCAAAAATCCGACCAATTTGCTTGATTTCTGGCGAAAATGGTTGAAACTAATTCCGTTTTTTGTTAAGTGTTTTTGTTAAGTGTGCGTCTAAGCGAGTGTTGTCCTTTTATAGACTTTAGAATATGCATTGTGCGGGTGTTTTCTTGAGTACATTTGTTGCGACACGTTTGGTGCATATAAAGACAAAATAGTTTTAAATGCACCTTTTTCTTCACATAATTAAATTAATAGACATACGATCACCTTTTTAAACGAATAAATGTATCCACACAATGCTAAGCGAGAGATTTTAATTCTGCTGAGAAAAAACCCGTTCTAGTTACATTCGCTAGGTGGCGTTGTTGCGATAACGATGCTGGCGTGCTGCATTCCGTCTGCAGTAGAGTTGGTAAGATAAGCTGATGGTCAAACATCCTATTTCTAGACCAATGGAGGCGATCGGTGTCGAAGGGCAGGTGCGAGCAGAGACACGAGGACGCACTTATGCATACACACAGACGGATACAGGGACGGTAACAGAAGAGGACATTGTACACGTACAAAGAACGAGAAAAACGACAAAAAGCTAATATCAGTGGACAAACTCATTTCTAATAACACAAAATAAAGGCGCCTTGAAGAAAAATTTAAGAAACTACTCATTTACAAAATGAAGCGCTATACAAATCGCAATAAATTCCCACTTTGATTAATAATCTTCTTTTTAATTACGCAATAATTCGTAAAATTGCGTTATTGTTGCATTTTGCAGAACATATCCATCCATTATCCTATTATCAAAAATCATGATAAGCACAAAACACAGCCTCGCTTTCCAGAGCCTGCACTGCAGCCCCCCTAATTTTTTCCAGCACCCCTACTTCCTACGGGCCTGAACAAAGTGATTACAATTTTACAACATGATTAAATTTCTCTAAATTAGACCCACATCTATTCGGACCGTCAATTGTCAATTATTATTATTATTATTATTATTATTATTATTATTATTATTATTATTATTATTATTATTATTATTATTATTATTATTATTATTATAAGGCATTCTTACTACTATAATTAGGCGTAAAATTCCCAGTTCAAAATAATTTTCGTAATTTTAGTCGATATATATACATATATATAATGTGCGTATATATATACATATATATAATAATATATATATATATATATATATATATATATATATAGACAGGCTAACTATAGACGAAAAATTTATTGACTAATTCATTCAATAGGAAATTCTAAAATTAATTCAATTACACGGGTTAATCATAATTTCCCTGACGTGCGCAAAAATTGTATGCTACCACAAACTATAAATAGAGCCTAATTTAAAAGCGAAAGTGAAGTAGGCCTATAGAAGAATTGCTATAGGCCAACGGAAAAAGAAAATATAAAACATATCATCAGTGAAAACTGCAAAACAAATCAAAACACAGTCGATATAAAGGTAACATATAATTATATTTCATGAGAAGGTCATTTCATATTGAAATGGTAATCCGTCTATGATTTTAAACACATTATTTAGGGAGCGATATTTGCATAATTTCGTCATGGATATAGTAGGCCTACGGTTAAGCTTTTTTCAGGTAACGGACATGTAAAGACAGGAAAAGACAGGTAAAACCTGTTGCATAACTCTTTAAATATCTAAATTCAAACCCTTGTTTGCATTTACGATTTATTTAATAACAGATCTCAGCAGCAACTGTCGAAATGGCGTCAACTGGAAATGAAGCGATGAAACGACTTCGTGCGTTGTCAGAATGTTGCGTCTGTTTGACGACCTACACAGATCCCAGAATGTTACCATGCTTCCACACCGCCTGTCTAAAATGCTTCGAAGACATCCAGCTGAAGAATGGTAAGAAACCTGGAGATGGCTTACCATGTCCATTGTGCAGGAACGAGTTCCAGATCCCTGCAGATGGAATGAAAGGACTTCAGATGAATTTCTTCATCAAAAGTCTTATGGAGGTAACAAACGCATTTAATTTAGAAAATAAATCCAGACGTTGTGAAATGTGCAGTGTAGACGAAGAAGTGAAAGACGTTACGGAAGCCGCTATGAGATGTTTGAATTGTTGTGAAAATTATTGCATCCGATGCTCAAAAATACATAGAGCTCTCAAATCTACAAAACACCATAAAGTTGTTGAACTAAACATTGAGGTTAACGAAGAAGAAATCAGAAGTATGTTTCCAATCAGGAAATGTGTGAGACATTCAGAAAAAGTGTTGGACTACTATTGTTCCGATTGCAAGACAGTTGTTTGCGTCTCTTGCTTTGTTGAAGAACATCAAACACACAAATGCAAAGATGTGACAACAGTTGATAAGGAATTTCGTCAAAGAATTGAGCAAAGTTTCACAGAAATATATGACCATAAGGAAGATATACTGGCAAGGAAATTTGATTTGGAAAGAAAGAAGAGAGATTTATTGGCAAAAATCTTGGAAACAGAAAGTGAAATTAGAAAGAAAAATCAGCAACTAAAAGCTTTGATCGATCAACATACGGAAGAGTTATTGACTGAACTTTCATTGCTAAAGCAACAGCAAGAGAAGAAAATGGATGCAGACATCGAAGAAATTGAAAGAAAGCTGACAGTTCAGGAGAGTTTTGTGACATACTGCATTGAATTGAAATCGAAAGGATCTCCGAGTGAAGTCTGTGGCAGTGCGGATAGTTTGATCGCAAGAGCCAACAAATTAAAGAACGAAAGCGTTGAATATTTGAGAGCACCAAGTAGACCATTTGATTTTGAATTCATTGCCACAGATCACAACGTACTAAAAAAAGCAGGAAATATCATTGGCAAGTTATCAGGTATGGATTTATTATTAACTTAATACGAAAATCTTCAGCGTGAATTTTTTTAAAACTGGATTTTTAGATTTTTTATCAACGTAGTGAAGTGAAACAGCTAATAAAAACACACCCGTGTCCTCACCCACAGAGACACACCCTTCGCGAAAAATACCCATGTCAGGGCACGAGAAAACGGGTCATGTTTGCGCCCTGCCCTCCTGGGACTTCGCGGTAGGAAGTAGTACATCAATTCATAAGGCGATGCACCAAGATGCGATAGCTCACCACGCATAGACAGACATATGTCGTGCTGCTTTGTCAGTCAGCTCACACTGAAGGGCTGGAACTGAGTCAGCGTTAATTGAAAGGAGTGAATCAAGGTAACTAGAGCAGAGTCGCTACCCATTTCGCTACATTTCGCTCTCATCATGTAAATTAATATATAAATTGTTTTGAAAAATACAACAATAATTGCTCGAAAGTCGAAATTCACAATCTCTGTTGAACAACTTTGAAGTTTCACAATTTTGGAAATGGGTTCTAGAAAAGTTCTCTTTGCATAATTCAAATGGCAGAATTTTTGGAGCTCAAAATTTCTTTTCAAATCAATTTTTTCTGTTCTTCGAACACGTATCACACGCGAAGACACCATTTGAGCTAGCTATAGCGTCGGGTGACTGAAACTGTTGAATTTATATGCGGGACGTACAGTATCTATTGCATCGTTAGCATTCATGTCTTTCGCGTGGTTGAATCCTCTGCATTTACGATAACAGTGATAATTTGTATTTGCATTCCGATAGAATCGTAGTCATTCGTTTATTTGCAAGATAGCATCCACGTAGCCTATGACATTCCTAGTCAGCTGTTATGACCGACAGACGCTGATTACCTTAAGCGTTCCGTGCGCATTATTCGTTCCACAGGTGGAGGTGCAAGTGGAATAAAAAGAGCCACAGAACAGCAACGGAAGGTGATCAATGTGAGTCTGGAACACAATATTACGCTCCACACTTCGGGAAATGCCTGGAAGCCGATCCTTGGACAGCCGTTGTTGAAAGAAGAGGAAATCCATACGGAAGTAAGTTATTTTAAGGTTGAAAAGGGAAAGAAGGAATCAATCTCAGAGCCTAGTGGTCGCTCAGCTTTGGAGCTGTGATTTTATTAACCCTTAAATTTTCCGGATACTTTGTGACTACGTGCAGTGTAACCGGGTATACTCAGCTACCTCTGTTTAAAGGTTAAGAAGTGTAGAGTAGTCTATTGGCTGTGGTTGGTGAGCAAGTCATTTTAGTCATAGGAAAATGTAGCTTGCTCTGGTTTGCTGTGGGGTGGTGGTGGCGGTGTAGCTTTATTTGCTCCCTTTGTATTCCGTGAATGTAGGCATTTTGAATTTAGTTGTAGTTTGTCTAACGTTCTCAGTCATTGAATTGGTTTTTCTATTCAATTGGGATTAGCGCCTACGTTTAGATTTTCAGTTGAATCCTTGACCTGTGGATGAAATGCTCATTTGAATTGTTGGCTTTTGCGCTTCATAATTGTTTTGTGTATGAAATGTCGTATGTAGCAATTGTACAAAAAGATTCGAGGCATTATGAACAAATTGACTCCACAGACATTTCAGGCGTTGATTCAACAGGTCCAGCATTTGCCGATTAACACCGAGGAGCGCCTGACTGGCTGCGTCGACATCATTTTTGAAAAGGTCTGTTGAAATTATTACTTTGTGAAATGTTTCTGTGGTTTCCTGTCAGTTTAAATGACTTCAGAGTTTTTGATTTGTCTATCTTTAAAATAACTATTGATCAATCAGTCAATCAATATATTGATTGCTTACATTGATTGCTTAGCATGATGCTCTGTGGCCTGTGTAAGAGATTGCTGGTTTCCTTTGCAGGTGATCAGTGAGCCTAACCTCTCAGTTGCTTATGCCAACATGGCCCGGTGCCTGAAGTTCGTAAGCTGTGGACATTTTTTATTTACGTCTACGAAGACACGTTGTCATTTTAGCTGTTATTTCTGTTTTATTTTAATTGGTGTTTTCATGTAACATAAATGGTTTTTTGTAATCTTGTTACATTGATTTCTGATTTGTGTTTGGAATGCCAGATGCAGGCGTTGCTTCATCTTATTATTTGTCTTTCCTGTTTGATATTTTTTACCATTTGTATCTACAGAGTTTGTGAGGGAAACCTTTTGAGCCCATGATACGACTTTACGTACAGGCTGACAGGGTTCAAAGGGTTAAATATGAGTGATTTTATTGTTTTGTTGTTTACCTTAGTAATTGAACATTGCTGTCGATAGATTTCCGTTCCCCTTGCGACCGATCCGTCACGGAAGGTCACTTTTTGCAACCTACTCCTGAATAAATGTCAGAAGGAATTTGAGAAAGACGAAGCAGGGGAGCACGACACTGAAGCACTCGAAAACCAGATCGCCGAAGCGAGCTCCGTGAGTGAAATTCTACTCGTATGGCAGATTCCGAGATTGGAATTGTGATTTTGACTTCTTGGTTTTGACTGGCAGCGGCAGATGTCACTCATGTTTTGTTTCTTTTGTGATTGCTTAGGATGAAAAACGGAAGGCTTTGACCGAACTGCGTGACGCTGCGATCTATCGAGCAAAGTGCCGTTCTTTGGGAAATATTAGATTAAAATTTGGATATTTTTAGGATAATTTTCTCTCTTCTGGTGTTGACATTAGTGTTATTGCTGTTTTTTAAATATAGTTTTATTGATGTTATAATGATTGTGGGAGTAGCAAAAGTGGTGTCCAAATTAAGCAGACCTGTGATGTAATGGGATGTTGGTGACTGTTGCTGCTTATGGTGGACCTGGCTAATCACAGAAGACATAATAGTAACCAAATGAGACCATAATTATGTGAATGAATGGCCGGATGGAACATAGTGGACCACACACAAGGTATATCCCGCTCTAAACCCTGTCATTATTATTACCACTAGTAGCAGTAGTAGTAGTAGTAGTTGTTGTTGTTTGTAATAGTAGTAGTAGTAGTAGTAGTAGTAGTAGTAGTAGTAGTAGTAGTAGTAGTTGTTGTTGTTGTTGTTGTTGTAGCAGCAGCAGCAGCAGTAGTAGTGGTGTAAATAATCTTGATTTGTAACTGTAATTTCTTTGAAGGTTTATTGGTGAGCTCTTCAAGCTTAAGATGCTGCCAGAAGCAATAATGCACGATTGTCTGAAAAAGTTACTGAAGAGCTACAAAGACGAAAATAGACTTGAGTGTCTCTGCCAGTTGCTGACAACCATCGGCCAAGACATCGGCAAGAAAAAGTCCGTATGTCTTCCATCGTCTTCTTCTTTTTCTTCTTTTAGGGGGTTCAGATGGTAATGAATACGGTAGAAATTGTTCTTGTGCCCTGAAGAGTACAGCAGTTGCATGTGTATTGATTGATAGGACACTTCGATTATGAACGAGTACTTTAACGATTTGCAAGATTTGGTCGACCAGAAGAAAACATCGGCGAGGATCCGTTTCATGATTCAGGACATGATTGAACTGAGAAAAGTAAGATGAAGTTGGTTTACTACAGACGTTAATTTTGACGGTTGATTATATTTTGGGCCTAATTTAGTGTTTAGTGGTTGAGAAGAGTCTTGATCAGTTTATGAGGCACTTTTTGAAAATTTCCATCTGGTTTTATGGTCTTTTCTGGATTAACCTTTCGTCATGACAATCCATATAACCAATATATTATAAAGCCAAAATTATTACATAAAGTAAAGTAAAGTAAAATCTCGTAAACTTCTACAGCGCCCCGGAAAGCAGCACAGCAGTAGCTGCTTATTCTTATGAAACGCTATAGTATGTCGTGTCATGTCATAAAGCCGTCTTCGCTTTGCGAAGGTTGGCTGCAACGCTGAACAATCATTCTCCACTGCTCCCTTTCTCTACCTGCTTCCATTAGTGGAGCTCCTTTCATATTAGTCCATGTCGTAATGTTGTCTATCCAGCTGATTCTGGGTCTGCCTTGCCTCCTGGTTCCTTCCGTTAAACCTGTTATCATTGAGTTTTCCATATTTGACATTACTTTTGTTTTGCTTGCGTTTATTCTCATATTGTATTCGGTTCCGGTATGTTCTATTCTTTTCACTAGCTCTTGAAGGTCTTTAACTGATGTTGCTACTAGGACAATATCATCTGCATAGCGAAGATTGTTAATCAATTTTCCTCCTATTTTGAATCCACCTTCATATCCATCTAATGCTTTTCTCATTAATGCTTCAGCTAAGATGTTAAAGAGACATGGGGAGATGTTACATCCTTGTCTAACACCTTTCTTTATGGGAAACCAGTCAGTTATTCCGCATTCGACCCTGACATTTGCATTTTGTATATACGCTATAGTATGCTAAGGTTAAAGTCTAGAGCGCTATACATCGCAGGTTACCAAAGAGTTAAATGAATTGCTTTATGGCGTAAGTCAACCGAAATCTCTGAGCATGGAGAGAAGCCTTTATAGGGAGCTTGTGATTTAAATGTTTGTTTTGTGATGTTTGATGTAGAACAAATGGGTTCCGAGACGTCAGAACAACACTCCGAAGACGACTGAGTAGATCCACAAAGAGGCGGAACAAAAGGAGCAGGAGAAGCAGATAGCTCGGGAGAAGCTCTATAAGGGACAAGGGGTCCAGGCGAACAGAGTACTAAGATAAACTACTACTACTACTACTACTACTACTACTACTACTACTACTACTACTACTACTACTACTACTACTACTACTACTACTACTACTACTACTACTGCTACTACTACTACTACTACTACTACTATTACTACTACTACTACTACTACTATTACTACTACTACTACTACTACTACTACTACTACTATACTACTACTACTACTACTACTACTATTATTATTATTATTATTACTACTACTACTACTACCACTCGGACGGTCAGAGTAAGGGGAGAGGGGGCGACCACATGGAGAGTAGAAGGCGTCGTTGGAGGAAGGCAGTCGAGTTTTGGACCGGCAGAAGGCAGTCTGGTTTTAGCTCTGGTCGTGGGCAGTCGATAAAGCCTGAAGAGTGTCTTCTGCCTGCCGTAAAAAGAACTCTTGTTAGTTTCAATGAAGCGCTAGGACGATACTTAACAACAATTACAATACTTTCCCAAACAACACTAATCCTAAAGGTCGTCAACTCGTAAAGAGACTATCTTTAAAGGCGCTATCTTAAAGGATTCAATACATCGAACATTCCATCTCATAAAGATCATATCTTAAAGGCGACGTAACATCATATCTTAAAGGTGGTAGAAAACTTCTTGATCCGAAACACCGTACCTCCGCTGCCATCTAAAAGAAAAGGAACGAAATACATCTTCACATGAACGAGACTGCAGACGAACTGAACTTTCGAAATCTACGTAGCCGCCGAATACCGAACGACGAACGAGCGCCATCTTTTCATAGCGACGGGACTGACAACTCTGCGCCACATCCGGTTAGCGTTTCTGAAAACATAACTAACAATATGGCAGTCTTCACAAGCCTTTCTGCACTCAACTCGTTTTCAGGTAGGCCGGAAGAAGAAGACGTGCTCGATTTTTTAAAACTTTTTCGAACTCTGGGCGAACATTCAAAAAGCAGACGATGCGATCCTCCGATCGGCTCTACCGCTGCTTTTAAAAAGTGGAGCCTCGGCGTGGTGCAATACACAACGCCAGGAAATCAAGGACTCGTACGCAGAGTTGAAGAGGGCCTTGCTTAAGCGATACGACCACCAAGAGGCACAGGCGTGGCAAGCCAACGGCGGAACTATGGCAGATGAAGCAAACGGCGAACCAACCAACAGACGATTATGTGACGGCGATCCTTCGAGCGGGTCAAAAGATGAAGGTCAGCGAAGAGCAAATCTACGCCACTGTACTGAACGAGCTGCGACCATCAGTACGTCAACACGTGGTACAGCATCCGGTGCGGACGCTGGACGACGTCCGGCACTGGGGACGCGTCACGGAGCTCTCGTTGAAGAACAGCGCGAGCGCTTCTTCCACACTCGAGGTGGAAGAAGCTCTCGCCTTCAAATGCGTTTCTTTGATTAGGAGAAAATTATGAAGAAATTTGGAAATTAGATGCTTTATCTTCTAAATGGAGCAAATGTTCTTCTATGATTCAAGGCAGACAATTTCACAGCGCAGCGTTTGTTGATCACGTTTTGTATATATGCGGTGGATGCTTGGGTTCTCATTGGACACCGTTCGATGATGTCGAAACATACGATACATATGAAGATAGATGTTCTGAGGTTGGAAAATAGGTCTACTGTACGCTGTTTATGGTTAATAATAATATAATATATAATATAACAAGGTTTAAAGTGGTTCAGTAGGGACTGCCCTGTGTGAGAACCACTGTTGCTCCCGTCCAATCTAATATCCTAAACTACTGAGGTTTATTTTGAACTTTGGTTCTGGTAATTGTGTATCATTTCAGACTTCACTCTATATTTTTGGTGGAGCTGGCGCACCAGGTTATGCTGTCAGCACTGTGCAAGTGTATGACACGAAGTTAAATACTTGCACTTTGCTCACAAATCCGATGCCCGGAGCATGCTTTTGGCTTCGTGGTGAATTGTGGGAAAATTTTTGTTATTTTACTTGGTAGGAATGGATGCTTTATATTCAGTTTTGTCACACAAACATGGAGCGTATGAGATAAATTCAAGTTGGAAAATTATTGTGCTGAAGTGATTGTTAATAACGACAAGTTATTTGTCTTCGGATGCGAAGCTAAGAGAGACGACGTCAGATGGATTCCAGTTGCGAATATCTTGAACGACGAATTGATTGAATGGAAACATTACACGAACTTACCAACACTTACCTTGAAAATGGGGTTTTCTCTGCAAAGTTCGAATACCCATTGTAAAACATTAGGCTGAATAAAGGAAGGGACAGCTAGTTTATTAGATTAACCCATTAATGCCCGACTTTTTATTTTAGGTCTGACATTATTATTATTATTATTATTATTATTATTATTATTATTATTAGGCCTCTATTATTATTATTATTATTATTATTATTATTATTATTATTATTATTATTATTATTACTATTATTATTATTATTATCTCGACAATTTCTATAGCGCTATGACATAGCTTGATGCCAAAAGCAAGAGCACTTTACATAAATGGAAATGAAATGTTGAATAAGTATGTCTTCAGCGCAACTGAGAACCGTTCAAAGGAGGTAGAGGATGTCACTGTGTATGGCAACGAATTCCATAGAAGGGGGTTGCCACGGGTGACAGAACGCTAACCGAATTTCACAGTCTTCGACGGCGGTTGAAGGTACAGTACCAGACGACTGCTTGAACGTAATTGAAGGCGACGGTCAGACGCTAACGGTTCCCGAATCAGCTCGGATAGATAACTGGGACACGAGGGGTCGTGTAGGACACCGAACGTCAGTTGACACCGTTTAAAGACGATCCGCTCCGGAATCCGTAGCCAATGTAGCTTGTCCCTCAGCAATGGAGTCACGTGGTCCTGCCACCTGACCCCATAAATCAGCCTAGCGGTGGCATTAAGACATACAATATACTTTAGTATTCAGTGAAAGAACATCAAAACTAACATTGGTTTTAAACAGATTGCAAGCATATTGCCAGATTTCGATTTAGAAATTGTGTTCCACTTGTGAAACGTTGGGCACTTACGCTACATAATTTTTGTAATATTAAATATAGATTAAATCAAAGTGGTTGATCGTAGCAGTTGAGTAATAATGTTTCACTTTTTGTAAAAAGCAACATATATAAGCATGACAGATATAACCATTGCTTCGTATAATTCTCATTCAAGGTCGAACTTTGGCGAATTTATCTGCAGGCAGCAGTTTAGCATTATTCGCGTAATGGAGTTAGGCAAGGATTTCATGAAAGCGAATGCGACACATTGCACTTAAAATCAGCTAATTTCGTATGTCACTTTCACTGCTCCAATACAGTCGTCTTTTAGGCACTGTACTGTAACCATATATCAACAATATGGCCACAACAACTTTCACTTCTTCGACATTAGCAGTAAATGATGTTCTGGGTTATTTGTCCTTGGATTAGAGTGTTGAAAATGTCGACATTTCTCAAATATATTATTGTTCCAAAATAGTTCAAAGTAGCCCCTTGGTTTCAGGTCTAGTATTACTCTGCAGTCACTACCATTCCAGCAGAATTTGTCTTTATGTTTTGACTTCAAGTCCGCCTTCTTCGAGACCTTTGGCAAACTGTCTTGCACTTGTGGAAGTTGATCTGTAACCGTTATTTCTCCAGGTTTGGAAACTTTGTGTGCTTCCTATGGTGTTTTGGGGGTTAGTTGACTCTCTCTGTTCTGAGCAGACGACACAGGAAGCCCATGATCTGCTTCTGTATTATCCGAAGCAACCGCAAGTAAAATCCTAAACAATGTACAAGCCTGGACTATGAAATGTGAAGATTTCCAATACAAAAGGTCTGGAAATCGGAACGTCAAAAAAGCGCTTCGATAAAATTCAGGCTATGACGTTCGTGGTTGATACAAATGTGAAGAAAGTCATTCGCTTTTGAATAGGCGTTGTTTGACTAAGGTACTAGCCTACAACGCAGCCATGATTCTGATAACGATTTTCGTAATTTTCACTTATCATAATTATTTCACGGAAGTTCTCTGCCTATTCTTTCCAACAAAGCACTCTAGCCTACTTTTCCCAAGCAAGACACCGATAAAGGCTTAGGCAATTTAGCGTGATGTCTTCAATTGATCGATTCATCGTTCAAGTAGGCCTACACGATGTTATTCCAAATGCAGTGGCGTAGCCAGGTAAAGTGCCGCCCGAGGCGAGAAAAAAGTGCCGCCTTCGAAATAAATTTTTCTAACAAGCAAAAAGAGTTATCAACTTCCCAAAATTCGAAATTTCCTGATAAGCATCAAAAGCAAACGAACGTTATCAAAATTCGAAAATCTCGAAAATGCCGCCTCTACAACCCTAAGGCAAGTGCCGTCCGGGGCGGTTCGCCCCCACTGCCCCCTCGCTACGCCACTGCTCAAATGATATCAAGGATTTTCAACCACCGCAGCTGCAACGTATACTCAAACGTTGCTAACACTTCAATGCACATGGACATGCCCTGAATGCAAACGAAATGGTACTTTGAGCAGAACAAAACAGCCTTAGAAAATGTGCCTTAGCTGCAGGATACTCGATGCGTGTAAGAACATACTGCCTTGGATCATATAAGTGCCTTAATTGTGCTTAACACTCTAAAAATCGAAGGCGAATCCTTTGCCGAAAAACGGAAACGAATACCTGTAAATATTTTTAGTCGACATATTTACAGGCCAAGCCCTCACATTGGCTAAGGCCTCAAACAAATCTGTCCTGTGAGATATTAATCAAACTCAACAATTTATTGCGATATATATATATATATATATATATATATACACATATATATATATATATAAGGTGGATGATGCAACTCCTCTTCACTGTCGTCTATCTCTTGTGCTCTAATTTACATTAATGATTAATTCTGGTCGTTACTAGACTATGGCGTATAATAACCTATAACAGACTAGATAATAGCCTATAATAGACTAGACTATGGCGTATAATAGCCTATAACACTACACGACAGCACATCGACACTCGACATCATCAACTGCAAAAAATCACAAGGCGGCCAAGCCCAATCGAGAACTCGAGGCTCAAATAGGAGCCGACACCGCTGTGTCCTTTCGTGGTTGGCTGCACTGGTGTCGAGTAGCTACACTGGGGCTTGGGTCAATGAACCGTGAAAGCGTTGGACTGAAGCTCTACTGACTAAGATACTGTACCTAGCCGCACAATGGGTAACCGACTCGATACTCCACTCCATCAACTGAGCAACTGAGAAAATGCTTTCATCGGTTTCGCAAAAAATATGAACCTCAGTCGAGTCTCAAATAAGAGATGACGATAACAAGCCCAGTCGAGGCTCAAATAGGAGCCGACACCCTTGTGTCCCATCGCGGTTGGCTGCACTAGTGTTGAGTAGCTACACTGTCACTGGGGCATGGTTCAATGGACCGTGGAAGCGTAGTGCCGAAGCAATACCGACTAAGAAACGTAGCCTCACCGACTCTTCATTGTATGTACTGTAAGTCAATAGTGTATAAGCACTGGCTCTTTTTCAGGGCATGCATTAGGACCAAAATCGATGCCACGCAGATAAATTCAAAATTACCGGCTAGCACATTGACCTCGAAGCCGAATATTCTTTCAATAAATTTTAGATATAAAAAAGTCATTGTTTGCGTCGATATGGCGTCATCTGAAAATGAAGCGATGAAACGACTTCGTGCGTTGTCAGAATGTTGCATCTGTTTGACGACCTACACAGATCCCAGAATGTTACCATGCTTCCACACCGCCTGTCTAAAATGCTTCGAAGACATCCAGCTGAAGAATGGGAAGAAACCTGGAGACGTCTGTCCATGCCCATTATGCAGGAACGAGTTCCAAATCCCTGCAGATGGAATGAAAGGACTTCAGATAAATTTCTTCATCAAAAGTCTTATGGAGGTAAAAAGCGCCTTTAAATTAGAAAATAAATCCAGACCCTGTGAAATGTGCAGCGCAGATGAAGATGCCAATGACGTTCCTGAATCCACGATGAGATGTTTGAACTGCTGTGCAAATTATTGCCCTCGATGTTCAAAGATGCATAAGAATTTTAAAGCCACAAAGGATCACAACATTGTTGAAATAAACATTTATTTTAAAGAGGAAGAGATCAGAACTATGTTTCCAATTAGGAAATGTGTGAGACATTCAGATAGATTGCTGGACTTCTATTGTTCCGATTGCAAGACAGTTGTTTGCGTCTCATGCTTCGCAGAAAGTCACAAAGTTCATGAATGTAAAGATGTGACAACAGTTGATAAGGAATTTCGTCACAGAATTGAGCAAAGTGTCACAGAAATGAATGACAGTAAAGATAAGATGTTGCCAAGGAAATATGAGTTGGAAACAAAGAAAGGAGATTTCTTAGCAAAAGTCTTGGAAACAGAGAGTGCCATTAGAAATAAAAATCAGCAACTAAAAGCTTTGATCGATAAACATACGGAAGAGCTATTGAATGAACTTTCATTGCTAAAGCAACAGCAGGAGAAGAAAATGGATGCAAGCATTGAAGAAATTGAAAGAAAGTTGACAGTTCAGGAGAGTTTTGTGGCATACTGCACTGAATTGAAATCTAAAGGATCTCCGAGTGAAGTCTGTGGCAGTGTGGACAGTTTGATCGCAAGAGCCAACGAATTAAGGAAAGAAACCGACGAATATTTGAGAGCACCAAGTGAACCATTTGATTTTGAATTCATTGCCACCGATCGCGATGCACTACAAAATGCAGAAAATATCATTGGAATGTTATCAGGTATTGATTTTTAATTAAAATTTTACGAAAAACAGCAGCTTGAATTTTTGAGATCGAGTACTTTTTAACAAATTGAAGTAGCAGAGTGTAGGAATATAGTAGTATGCTAGGAAATATATAAGTAAAATTCAATAGCTAATGAGATTTGTAGTTAACGTGAAATAGAAGTAACGAGGCATTAATAATTATAATTTTGAGAAAACTTTCCTTGGTTGCAACTGTCAATAGGTGGCGCGTCGATTTAGCAAACCAATGTATGAGAGATCGTTGAGTCATCAGCACATCTTTCTACACAGGGAATTAAAGGTCATAACGGCTAGTCGATGATAAAGCCTATTTTTGAGTGAGGGTGGTGGCGTAGCCAAGAGTTAGGCTTGAGGACAGGGACACCGTGACGCTCGTCTTACGGAATTCAGAATCTATCATTAGTCATGTGACACGTCGCGAGAAGGCAACACAACGTTCACTGAATCAGTGAGAGAGGAGACACACCGAGAGACTAAAGAAAACTCTGAAAATAGGCGCAATGGCATAGCATAATAATGAGTTCAGTGACATATATATATATACTTTGTATGTATACATACATATATATATATATATATATATATATATATATATATATATCACGCATCATGGCACTTCACCTTATGAAATGATACAGTATATTAGTACACATGGGCAAGTTCTTTTTACGCAATTCAAATGGCAGAATTTTTGAAGTTCAAAATTTACTTTCAAATCAGGTCTTTATCGGTTCTACAAAACCTGTTTCATACGCAAAGACACCATTTGAGCCAGTCCTTCTTTACAGATAAGGGTCTTGGATGTTTAGGCGTTTTCAACTGGGCTTGAAAAACAATCTGCTAGAAAAGCAACTGCGCAGGGTGACTGAAACTGTTGAATTTATATCCGGGCGTACCTTTTGCATCCTTAGCATTCTGTCTTTCATTCATTCATTCATTTCATTTGTTCACATGGACGACAGAGGTCCGTTGTGCCAAACTCGTGTTGCGCGAGTTGTGACCGCGACCGATGGCTGAGTGCCATTCATGAAGAATTGTAGAAGGAGAAGACCATCGCCGATCTGCTGGGGCCATGTACGGCGTGGTCTGCCAGGAGGTCTTCTCCAGCTCGGAGGAGGACGCGTCTCGGTGCGTCGAGCAATGGCGCAGGCGAGAGCGCGATGGGCCGGAATGTTGTTGTCCTGGCGAGCCACGTGACCGAAGAGAGACAGACGGCGTCGCGTGATAATTTCTGTCACTGGCAGGAGGGCAGTCTGTTTGGAGACTGCTTCGTTGGTCACGAAGTCAAACCAGCGAATGCAGAGAAGCTGTCTTTGGCAGCGCATATGGAATGCCGGTAGTCTTTCAGAGTCTCGTGTAAGCAGAGTCCAAGTCTCAGAACCATATAGGAGAATTGGCAGGACGCAGGACTGATAAATTCGGATCTTAGTACCGAGCTGTATCTGTCTTTGGCGCCATAAATTTTGAGGAGATCTCATGGCAGATGCAGCTATGCCGATTCTGCGAGTAATGTCCCGCTGACACCTGCCATCAGAACTCTGGACACTACCCAGGTAAGTGAATTCTGACACATTTTCCACCTGGTGGCCATTGACGTATATGTCTCCTGCGTCTCCTCCAGAACCCAGATTCTGCAGCTTGGTTTTTGTCCAGGACACATGTAGCCCTAGTTTGGAGGCTGTCGACTCAATCTGATTGAGTGATGTTTCTAGGTTCTTAACGGACGTTTCCAGAAGAGCAACGTCGTCAGCGTAGTCTAGGTCGGAGAAGCTATGTTCCGGTAGGGTGATCCCGGTCTGGTCAATAGCATGCTCCAGGATCCAGTCCATAGCCCTGCAAAAGAGTGCTGGAGCCAGGACACAGCCCTGACGGACTCCTGAGGCAGTGAAGAATGCCTCAGATAGCATGCCATAGATGCGCACTCTTGCAGTCGTGCCCTCGTGTAGGTCTTTAATTAAGCTCAATACGAACGTTGGAACACCAATACCTCTGAGTGCCATCCAAAGTGCCTGACGGTCTACAGAGTCGAAGGCTGATTTCAGATCGACGTAAGCGTGGTTTATTTCTCCGCATTTACGACAACAGTGAGCAAGATAGCGTCAAAACATGGCATCCCCATTCCACCGTTATGACCGACAGATTCTGATTATCTTAATTAAGCGTTCCGTGTGCATGTTATTCATTCATAAGTATCGTCTTCTCTCTGCTCTTTGCTTGTAGAATCAACGAAGGAATTCAACATGTGCGCCGTTGTCAATACAAATTACAAAGCCACTATTATAATGAGTTTAAATCGACCGGATGATATTACTGCCATTGAGCCATTGCCTGGCAAATTGAAAATTGGAGAAAGAAAAAAAGGAGCAGCAGCTGTTTATCGCAATTCAATCTTCGTGTGTGGATTGGGAGAGAAATGTGACGAAATTTGGAGATTAGATGCTTCATCTTCTAAATGGAGCAAATGTGCTTCTTTGATTCGAGGCAGAAACTATCACAGCTTAGCGTTTGTTGATCATATTTTGTATATATGCGGTGGATACTTGAATTCTCCTTGGGAACCGCTCGATGATGTCGAAGCATACAATACGTATGATGATAAGTGTTCTAAGGTTGGAAAACTGGCCTATGCTGTTTATGGATCTGGTAATTGTGTGTATTTTCAGTCTTCACTCTATATCTTTGGTGGATGCGTTGCACATGATACAGTTTCCATTATGCAGATCCTTGCTGGATATGACGTCCCTGATAAAGCTGTCAGCACTGTACAAGTGTATGACACAAAGTTAAATACTTGCACTTTACTCAGACAGCAAATGCCCAGAGCATGTGCTTGGCTTCGTGGTGTATTGTGGGAAAATTCTGTTATTTTACTTGGTAATGATGGATGCTTTGTATACAATTTTGTTCCTCAAACATGGAGTGTGAGAGATAAATTCAAGTCACTAATTTCTTATTCTGATGTGATTGCTAATGACGGAAAAATATTTGTCATCGGATGCGGAACCGAGAATGACGACGTCAGATGGATTCCAGTTGCGAATATCTTGAACGACGAATTGATTAAATCGAGATATCACGCGAAATTACCATACAGTTACCCAGAACATGTACTAGTCTTGGGAAAATTAGAATACCCTGTATAAAAAGCTAGGCTTTGGAAAAGGATTGGAAACTGATTAACGAGATTAATTGAAGTTCAGAATGTAGAACAAAAACTTGTGGCGATAATTAATTAATAAACTTAATTGAGATGAAATTCAAATATAAATTTGGAAAGAAGTCGTAATACGCTGAGCTTTAGAGAAACATTTTAGCTTTTCACTTCACTCACTCCGGACTTCCTCCATATATAATTTTCATTCTTTTGATGTTATATTTGTATAATTTTCAACTAAAGACAACGTTGAAGCAGTTTGCCTACTTTCGGATTACGTACACGGGCGTACATGGGACTACATTGGAGCACCTTACTGTTAAACGGTTCTTGATCTCTTATATACAGTGACAACAGGCTAAAGCTGGTATTTTGGGTGAAACTGCTCTCTCTCTCTCTCTCTCTCTCTCTCTCTCTCTCTCTCTCTCTCTCTCTATATATATATATATATATATATATATATATATATATTCGAAAAAGACTGACAAGGGGCTGTCCATTAATTATGTCAACAATTTTTGGGCAATTTTTGGCCCCCCCCTTTTTATCAACAACTGTCAACTTTCAGTTACCCCTATAATTACGTCAAAAACTTTTGACCCCCCCAAAGATCAATTACTGGTCCCAATAACAGGGTTATTATTTTTTGCGGTAATGAAAAATTTTCCCCTGTTTTGTTCTTCGAGTGTCAAAATGTGGTGGTGATGACCTTTTTTGCCATGCTTTTTTTCCATTGTAATAAGTAGTATTCCATGAAATTTCCTATTTTTTATTATTTGTAAAAAGTGAAATTGTTGACGTCAACATCTCTTGGCCCCCTCCCCTGTCAACAACTGTCAAACTTTTTCAAACCCCTCCCCTCTAAATTGTTGACGTAATTAATGGACAGCCCCCAAGCAAAAGACGGGACATCACCAATTTTCTTCTCTTGATCTGCACAGGGGTCCAGAATTTCTCTCGGCTGGTGTGCCCCCTCTTAATGATCGTTCGAAATCCCCCTTTCAGAAAACCCTGGCTACACCACTTCTAGGTAGATTAGATGAGAAGTGTCCAAATCATCACGGTTCCATATATTCGATATTCGAAGCATCGCAAATATATAATTTAAATTAGGAATTTGCAGCACTGTTATAACTTGAGCTCCATCATACTGAACAATAATCAAGGGTTACTAGTGCCAACACTCTCAACAGACGCGGTGCAGTTGATGTTTGATGGGTGGACAAAATCACTTGTAATAACATGAAAACACAGCGCCTTTATGAAAAAAACTACTTATTTAAATAAACGAGGCGCAGAAATTATTCAGGAGGGGAGGGGGTAAAACACAACGGTCACAGCTAATATTTTAGCATGGTTTAAAAATTTCACATTTGAAAATTTTGGCATTTGCATTTGCCAAGGGTGAATTACAAGTTCCTCTCTTGCCCTAATGTGCGGACTCCCATGATTACAGGACACAAATCATAGTCTACAGTCACTTTCGAGAAATTCTCTCTTCTTTTAATCAGATTAACGTATCAACTCCACTGCAGACGCAATGAGACACCTCAACGACGCCACCTAGCGAATGTCGCCATAACGAACTTGAAAGTAAAATAGAAATTGAGGTAAAGTGATTGCCGAGTAGTAGGGATTTTCCACCACCAGTTTATTTAGAGAAATTTCTCGAACTTTAGCAAATTGCTATACTCAATAAAGAAACACAATTGAGACAATTCGCTTAACCGTAATTGCAATTAAATCTCAAGTAGACTTAGTCTTTGTCCTTAAATCAATAGCCAAGAAATAAGCAAAATGCTTTATCATTTTAAAACGAAATTAAAAGTAAATAACATCCCCTATAAAAAAAAAAAATAATAATAATAATAACATGTCGGTCTCACAGTAGTACTACAGTAGTGCTACTACTACTACTACTACTACTACTACTACTACTACTACTATTGCTGCTACTACTACTACTACTAGTAGTAGTAGTAGTAGTAGCAGTAGTTATAGTAATAAAACGGAAAAAAATAAAACAGCAAATGGTAGTAGTAGTTGTAGTTGTAGTAGTAGCAGTAGCAGTAGTAGTAGTAGCAGCAGCAGCAGCGGCAGCGGCAGTGGTGGTGGTGGTGGTGGTGGTGGTGGTGGTGGTGGTGGTGGCAGCAGCAGCAGTGGTGGCAGTGGTGGTGGCAGCAGTGCAGGTGCAGCAGCAGCAGCAGCAGTGGTGGTGGCAACAGCAGCAGCAGCAGTGGTGGTGGCAGCAGTGGCAGTGGTTGCAGTGGCAGTGGTGGTGGCAGTGGTGGCAGCAGCAGCAGCAGCAGCAGCAGTGGTGGTGGTGGTGGCAGCAGCAGCAGCAGCAGCAGCAGTGGTGGTGGCAGCAGCAGTGGTGGTGCAGCAGCAGCAGCAGGTGGCAGCAGCAGCAGCAGCAGCAGCAGCAGCAGCAGCAGCAGCAGCAGTAGTAGTAGTAGTAGCAGTAGCAGTAGTAGTAGTAGTAGCAGTAGCAGTAGTAGTAGTAGTAGCAGACTAATGATGATGATGATGATGTACAAAATGCAGTTTTGTGCGGAATATTTTGTCACATCTCTTTTAATTTAACTATGCGAAGACAAATGAGCATCTTTAAAATGATGTCTCTTTTAACCACGGATAATATCGTAACTAAAGTTCTCGAGCTAAACACCCGCTTTAGCCATGCGTGATATTCTATAAAGGGGAATCGGTCGCTAGGTGGGAGAAACAGGTAACAAACAGTGGTCACTCAATTAATCACTCTATCTGTTGTAGGCAATATTATGCTTTATTCTTTTCCACACGAAATTGAAAGTAAATCATTGTAATTTTTTATGTTACAAGGTAATTATAAAAACCTCTTTAGGACGAGCACTAAGAAGCATTCCAACTACACGCTTACTAAGAACAAGAAATAGATCGTACTAAAAATTAAATGATGACGGCTACAACAACAAAATTGATGATGATGACGACGACGATGATGGTGGTGGTGGCAATGTAAATCGATATTTATTTTCATATCCGAAAAAGTTAAGAATCGTTTGCACTTCAACTGATGGCCAAACGCAAGATATGAGAAATTCATGAAGACAATTATTCGACGTTCCTGCATCATCTTCATCGTTGTTTTCGTCGTTCTCACGATGACTTCTTAATAACTCTCAAGAAATTCTTTCTTCTGCCCATCAGCTTATCTAGGCCTATCATCTTCACTGCAGGCGCAATGCAACATCGTTATCGCAATCACGCCACCTACCGAATAACGTCAAATCGACTACAAAGTGCAATCAAAATATCTCTTTCGGTTTTATGGAAAATACATTTTCGTTTTAGAACATTTTGGCATTTTGCTACTAATTTAATTATGCGAAGACAAAAATTCATAAAAAATTTTAATGTTTCTTATTTTATCAGCCAATAGTTTCACATTTATTATTCTAGCGCAAAACACCGGTTTTAACTGTTATAAGTTAACCATTAAAGAAACTAGATGCGCCTAATCCATTCGTTGTATCCATTCATCGACCACAGATAGGCAAAATGCTTTCCAATCAATAGCAAATACGTAAATAAATCGACACGATTCGACAGTGGAGAAGCCAGGATTTCGCGAAGGAGTGGAAGGGGGAGGGGTAACGACTAACTTGAATCGACAGTGGCGAAGCCAGGATTTCGCGAAGGAGTGGAGGGGGGGAGTAACGACCAACTTCGAATTCGATAGAATGAAAGCACAAACAAGTTGTATCGTTGTTGCCGCAATTGTTATTATAGCGGCGAATCTCCCTAATCTTACGAAGCTGATGATAGGCCTAGGTCTGGGAAGCCGCCTGTGGGTGCCAAGTTTGACGGCACACCAAAATCGATCGGGCTTTCTGTTAGAATCAAACTTAAAAAGGTAAATACTCTAATAATCGAACGACTAGTAGTGAAATAAATAAGTGACGCCTTTTTTTGGTTCCTCGGGGTTTTTGGAAGCCGAAGTGGGCGCCATCATTATGATTTGCCACCGGTCGTCGGATACCCTCGCTACGCCCCTGCGCCCAAGACAGGCCCTCTGGAGACTTCTGCATTATAATGCACAAGTACTCGATATAAACTGAAACTAAAACTAAAACAGAAGCTGAAACTAGAACTGAAACTAATTTCGAAACTAAATCTGTTTACTAAAAATATATCAAATTTAAGCTACGCCTAAATTGGTCGATAGTTTGGTGGTAGAATTTCAAAATCAAAATGGGACCCCACGTATAACAGACCTAGGCCATCTTTTAAAAAATTTCCGGTGATAAAATGCTTGGATACTGTATAGTAGGGTGGAGTGAAAAAACTTTTTCTCAGTGATGTAAATGTAATAGTTTGGAAAAGTTGTGTTATGGTATAGAGAGAAACTGTGCCAAAAATCACTTAACTGGGTTAATGTTTAGAGCCTCCCCGAGTGTCCTCAAGTTTCAGTAATATTGATAATTGGTAATTGGGTATGTTGCTGCGTTGGGAGATATCCTCTATTCCCATTGTCTCACACAAAGGTGCTGAAGTTAATTACGCCTTACCAGTAGAAGTACATGAACCTTTTAAAGCCCTTCAAGGTAAGGAGAGACCAACCATCCTATCAAAATAAACCTGAGGATTTTCGATTAGACTGCAGAAACAAACTTGCTTGATATATCTGCATGCAGATTTCAGCTAGTGTGCCTGTGTGATGAAAAACAAGGTGCCTGTAAAGGATCGTGAATTTCTGTTGGATCAGCGAGGTGCTAGACGAATGGCCGTGGTAGGAATTGGCATCACGGAATGTGGGAATATTCTAAAGAGGTTGGCAAGAAGACACTCAGAACTCTCCAAGGTCTCTGCATCACAACAATCCACAAGTGTGCAAGCAGATGTTCCTGTTGAAGTCATCAGTAGGCCTAATGAAGATACATAGGCCTATACTTCAGATAGTGATACTCCTAATGATGATAGCTATGATCCGCCAGGGATTTCACGGCGAGAAACTGAGTAAGGTAAAAAAGAAGACCTCTTCACAAGTGCGAACTTCTTTGCCTCATATATCTTTAATAGCTGCATGACATGTATTCTGTATCAGATAAGGTAGGTAGCTGCCCTTTCTTCGGCATATTTTCAAGACATTGTACTCGTTCATGAAGACGATAAAACCCTCATTTAGACAGAAGCAAAATGAGAATTGAAGGGAAAGGAAAAGAACAGAACTGAATGAAGAGGCCTAAAGAGGAGGAGGACAGCAATGTTATCGAATGTGTTTCTTTTGATGGAAGTAAGGATAAAACACTAGTTCCTAAGAAGAAAGATGGGGTATGTCATATGAAAACTGTAATTGAGGAGTGTGTGGCAATTGTTTAGGAGTCAGGTTGGTCACGTTTCACCGAGAAAGAATCTGCGATTTGAATCAAAACGTGTATTGTGTACATGTTAAAAGAGAAAGGCGATGACTTACAGAAACTGGTTGCTACTGGTTGCGATGGTACTGTAACTAATACTGAGAAATTAGGAGATGTTATGAGGTTGTTAGAAGAAGTATAGGGTGACCTTTGCAGTGGGTCAACTACCGGTACAGGACCTAAGGGGTTTCTGGTACACTTGGTCAGAAGTTACAAACTTGTCAGAACTTTTCCATTGTAGGTTTCGATTTAATTGAAGGAGAGATACCCATTGTAACATGCGAAGACTTAAGTTCAGATAAGGCTTATCTGCCGGACGTTTGGAAGGCTATAACACTTGGTGACTGTTCGCAGAGTTTAGCATGACGCGACCCAAGGAAACTCGCACATTCAAGATGACTAGCAACAGCTAACTTAGGGACGGAAAACCCAACTGAAAATTTGAAAAACTAGCAACTTATGAAACAAAAGTATATAGGCTACTCCAGTCTGGTTTGATATCAAAATGAAACCATCCTGCAAGGACGGAGAACACCAACTTTGGACGATAATTTCATTATCACGATACCTTCCTGTATAACTTAAATTAGTAGTTGATCCGGCAATCCAGAGAAACGGCTACTTTGGACATGAAGAGAATCTACTGCTGGCAATGTTATCAGATGCAGATGCACAGCAACACATCAGAGAAGGTAATGCTATGAAGAATACTGAAAGCTAGACGTACTTCAAATATTACTCGAATTCCAAAATTCAAAATTCCAGTGTTCAATGTTGATGCTGCCAGTTAGGCCTATATTGACTTAATTAACTGGCACAAGAAACAACTATCAGCTCCTCCTCTACTTTCTAACCTCTCAGGCCAAGACATTTCTTCCTTGATAAAGAGCGCAGATCAGCAGTTGAACTTTTAGAGATTTCAGTGCCATTCTCAGGCAACTGAAAGATGTGTGAAGCTAGTAACTGAGGCCAGTGCTGCAGGATGTGGTCCAATTGCAAGAGAAGGACACATAAAGCATGCCTCTCTCAGGCTCATGCCATATTCTAGCACAAAATCAGACTTCAGACAGAATCAGACAGAAACCTGTGGTTTCACAGTAAAGCGCATATTGTGTAATTGAGCCGGCATGTACTGTGCTTTGCATATTGTGAGACATAACGAAGCTTGCCGCAGCACTACAGGGTCTATAAGTATGCAAGATGCAATAGAAATTGATTGTAATTCTTTGTAATTCTTGTTACCTCTTTACAAAAGCAGTTTTGGATAATTGTATTGTTTGTATTATTAAAATAAAACAGTTGTATGTAAATGAATAGGGCCTATATGCCAAAATGCATTAATTGCACAAAATGCCCAAACTTCACTGTCTCTGGGGAGGCTCTTAACCTTCATTTAAAAATTCAAAATTTTCACTGAACAAATCACTGATACCGTGCACAACTTTCCCGCACTATTAGAATTTTAAATTCAAAATTTTTTAAAATTTCGTCCTTTTCACTCCACCCTACTGTATAGGCCTACGTGTACGGGAAAATATGCACACAGTCTCTAAATTAACAGAAGTCTTTAGAATGAACAGTCACTTAATTCTAGATATTTAGATATTTGCCGAATTCGTTGGCTTCTATACTTTCTCAATCATTGACTTTATTTAAATTGTTGAAATAATGGCAATCGTTGTTGGAGAGGGTTGTGAATGATCAGCTTGTGACCTACCTGACCAGGAACGGCCTTATGCCCAAAGATCAATCTGCATATCGTAAGGGACACTCTACGGAGACAGTGGTGCTTCGGATCTACAATGATATTGTGGAGGCGGTCTCGAATGGCCGGCTTGCGCTTCTTTGCCTCCTGGATTTTTCTGCGGCATTCGATACCGTTGATCATGACATCCTGATCAGCCGCCTCCATACCACCTTCGGGATCAGTGGCGCAGCTCTCGATTGGATCCGGAATTATCTGTCAGATCGTAGCCAGTCGGTCACTTGGATGGGACATAGGTCTGCATCACGACGGGTGAGTTGTGGGGTACCTCAAGGGTCAGTCCTGGGGCCGCTTTTGTTTATTCTTTATGTGGCTGATATCTGTCGTGTCATTGAAGGGTGTGGGACTTCCCCTTATGCCTATGCTGATGACGTGCAGATGTTCACCTCCTGTCTCCCAACCGATACAGATGAGGCCACTCACCGCATCTCTACCTGTATCTCTCTAGTTCGACGATGGGCTGATGTTAATCGGTTGGCGCTTAATCCAAGCAAAACAGAACTACTTTGGTTTAGTAGTCCGCGCGGAAAGCATCTAATTCCTCGTGAGTCGGTTTGGGTGGATGATGTGGAAATAGTCCCCAAAACTGAACTGCGACTCCTGGGAGTGCTGATCGACGAGACTCTCTCGTTCTCGGGTCACATTGCGAATGTCTCCAGGCTTGGATTCTTTCATTTGAGAAGGATAAAAGCTATCCGCCAATATCTCCCCATATCAGATACAATCAAATTGGTCCGTGCGCTGGTATTGTCGCGCATTGATTATTGCAATAGCGTCTTGCTGGGACTGCCTATGCTGAGACTCAATTGCCTTCAATCGGTGATCAATGTTGCGGTGCGACTGATATTTGGTCTGAAGTGGAATGCTCATGTGTCGCAGCCACTGAAAGACCAACTTCATTGGCTTAAGATTCCTGAGCGGATTGTTCTGAAACGGTGCTGGCTCACGTTTCGGACTCTGTACGACCCGCACTGCCCCACCTATCTACGTGACCTGATACAACCTGCTCCATCAGCGCAACGGCGCTCACAGCTCCGGTCGATGATTCGCAATCCGCTGCTGGTCCCTCCTCCGGCAAAGGCTACAGTCTTCGGGGACAGATCCTTTCGGAGAGGCAATCCAGTGCTGTGGAACACCTTACCGAAAGAGGTCACTATGGAGACCACGCCCGGAGCGTTTCTAAAGAGTATTAAGACGCATCTGTTCAGAATTTCTTTTTGTTGTTAGGTGCCTTTGACTTTAGCCTTAGTTATGCCTACGGCGCCGAATAAATTGTCCAGTATAAATAAATAAATCTGTCTGCAAACACTAGGCTATATATTTCTCTCTTACTATCCCCTCTCTACAAGCAATTCTTCACATTACCACACTACAGCAGCACAAAAGACCCCATAATAATTTGATCATAAAGAATGTGAAGTCAAAGAAGAAATAATAATTTGGCGCAAGGGTTGTGGACAAATGGAACAGTTTTTGACTAAAGACAGTAGGCCTAACAGTTGAAACAATAGATTGACTTGAAATTTAGGGCCTATCAGTGGCGTAGCGAGGGAGGGGCAGTGGGGGCGAACCGCCCCAGGCGGCACTTGCTCTAGGGGCGGCATTTTACGATATTTTTGGGTTTTTCATGAATGTCCTTTGCTAAAAATGCGACTTTTTTGCTTGTCAAGATTTTTAGGAATTTGAATGAAGGTGGAAGGCGGCAACAAAGGCGGCATTTTCGGGTTTTATAGATAACAGCATTTTTTATTTCACAAAATGAGAAGACATAATTTTTTGCTTGTGGAGATTTTTGGGGAGTTGTTGGAAGTTATATTTTTCGGAGGCGGCACTTTTTATTTTAGCCCCAAGCTGCACTTTGCCTCGCTACGCCACTGGGGCCTAAGTAGGAGAAATGTGTTATAACATGTTGTGTATTATTATTATTATGGTGATTTCCACACAACTTAGTCTACTTAACCTGACAAACCGCTCGAGAAACACACAATTGCTACTAAAATAACACGCGCAACGACTGACCCAGCCATTCAGAAGCTCTCTTACTTACTTTATCGACAATGATAGTATGACTACTCACAGGTAAAGTAGCGGATTTCTAAGTTTAACTGGTTACTTTCTTGCGGGATCCATGATCCCTTCAGTAACCATTTAATTTTTTCTTTCTCAATTTGATTTATTACAATGCTATTATTATTCGACAAGTACATAGGCTTATGTACCTGCTATTTATATGTTATATGTTTATATGTTATGTAAATTGTGGAATAATTATGGAGAAATGAATAAAGGAGATACTTTAGCTGAATAACGTTGACAACAATGATGATTTCTCTCTAGATTAATCTGAAATAAATGACAGTGATTTGGATACGTGCTGTTTTCACTGATCAACGCACAGTTTAAGCAGTATATTTCACAGCACCAGCACAAGTAGATTTGACATGGGGCTTCTATCATTTCGAAAGAAACTGATATAAAACTCGTAGCCTATAGGTAAATCTAAGAGCAGTAATTAACATTGGTTCTAAATCTACTCGGATATGTGATAACAATCATGTCCGAAGTTCTATAATTAAATTACTTTGTTGAATGCCACTCAGAACCGAAGCCACGCAAATTAATTCTAAATTAACAACACCTGACAAAATGATACATTGATCTTCTAGATTTATATCAATTAGGCTACATAATGAATTCGTACCGTCAATCGTCAGTTGTTATTGGACGGTATTCCCTACTATAATTAGACGCATAGTGCTGGTAATTTTAGTCGATTGACAGGTTAACAATAGAAGATAATGTTTTGACTACAGTGTAGTTCATTCATTCGGAAATTCTAAAATTCATCCAATTGTACGCGACAATCATAAATTCCCTGACGTGCACAATAATTTTATGCTACCACAAACTTTAAATAATTTAAAATCGAAAGTGAAAGATAGAAGTATGCCTATTCCTGTAGGCCAACGGCAAAAGGAAATATATTGAATCTGTGAAAACTGCCAAAGCTAACCAAGGCACAGGCAATATAAAGGTAAAATATACGTTCATTTTAATCAGAAATACATGTCCTATTTAAATGGCAGTGAAAGAATATCTTATAGGTATTATAAGAGAGCGATATTTGCATAATTTCATCATGGATACAATAGGTGTAAGGTAAAGCTTTCGTTTCTGTCAGGTAACGGACATGTAAAGACAGGAAAAGACAGGTAAAACCTGTTTCATAACCCTTGAAAAAAACTAAATTCAATTACCGGTTTGCATGTATGATTTAATTCATAACAGAGAACCGATCGCAGCAACTGTTGAAATGGCTTCAACTGGAAATAAAGCGATGAAACGACTTCGTGCGTTGTCAGAATGTTGCATCTGTTTGACGACCTACACAGATCCCAGAATGTTACCATGCTTCCACACCGCCTGTCTAAAATGCTTCGAAGACATCCAGCTGAAGAATGGAAAGAAACCTGGAGAAGCCTTACCATGTCCATTATGCAGGAAAGAGTTCCAGATCCCTGCAGATGGAATGAAAGGACTTCAGAGAAATTACTTCATCGAAAGTCTTATGGAGGTAACAAACGCATTTAACATAGAAAATAAATCCAGACATTGTGAAATGTGCAGCGTGGACGAAAAAGTCAAAGATGTTCCCGAAGCCGCTATGGGATGTTTGAATTGCCTTGAAAATTATTGTATCTCGTGCTCAAAGATACATAGAGCTCTCAAATCTACAAAAGACCATAAACTTGTTGAAATAAACATTGATGTTGACGAAGAAGAGATCAGAAATTTGTTTCCAATCAGGAAATGTGCGAAACATTCAGATAAAGTGTTGGACTACTATTGTTCCGATTGCAAGACAGTTGTTTGCGTCTCGTGCTTTGTTGAAAAACACAAAACACATGAATGTAAAGATGTGACAACAGTTGACAAGGAATTTCGTCAAAGAATTGAGCAAAGTTTCACAAAAATGAATGACAGTAAAGATGTGATGTTGCCGAGGAAATATGAGTTGGAAACAAAGAAGAGAGATTTTTTAGCAAAAGTCTTGAAAACAGAGAGTTCCATTAGAAAGAAAAATCAACAACTAAAAGCTTTGATCGATCAACATACGGAAGAGCTATTGAATGAACTTTCATTGCTAAAACGACATCATGTTAAGGAAATGGATACAGAAATTGAAGAAATTGAAAGAAATCTGACAGTTCTGGAGAGTTTTGTGACATATTGCTCCGAATTGAAATCGAAAGGATCTCCGAGTGAAGTCTGTGGCAGTGTGGACAGTTTGATCGCAAGAGCCAACGAATTAAGGAAAGAAACCGATGAATATTTGAGAGTACCTAGTAAACAATTTGATTTTGAATTCATTGCCACATATCACAATGAAGGGAATATCATTGGAAAGTTATCAGGTAGGCAGGGGCTTCTATCCCTATTTAAGGCGGGCGCAGCGTGCGCCCGGAAAAAAAGTGGGGGGGAAATGTTTTGCTTCCAACACCGTTATATAAACTATTAATAAGCTAAATGATGCTACTTATCTGAACAGAACCGACACTGATATTGATTCAAAATAACACCGACCGTGGCGTAATCAGTGGCGTCATTTGGGGGCGGGGCGTGGCCCCCCCAAGGAAATGAAAAAATTAATTTATAATGTATTAATGTGCAAAAAATCGCAAAAAATGCCGAAAATTTGCCAAAAATATCAAAACAATGCAAATTTGCCAAAATTGGCCTCAAAATTGCCCCAAATTTCCCAAAATTTTTCAAAAATTTGCAAAACAGCCAAAAATTTGCAAAAAAAGCCAAAATTTGCCAACAAATTATCTCGCCCCTAGAAAAATGTAAAATGACGCTACTGGATTCAAAATAACACTAACCGTGACGTAATCAATGGTACATGATAGCTATGCCTAACACAAGGAATAAACATCTGAATATAATACTAAGTCTACAAGGGAGAAAATTAGCAGGGGGAATTTGTAATTTGAGGGGGAATTTTTAATTTTTTTTTTTGGGGGAAATGAGAGCCGGCTGCAAGGGGATAGAAGCCGCTGCAGGTAGGTACTATTAATCTTTTATTAAACTATTTATGTAAAACTTCTGCGTTAATTTTTAAGAATCGAATTTTTTTCTAACTTGAAGCAACTTTGTGTAGAGAAATAGGAGCAAGTTAGGTAAGATCTAGGTAGTAAACCAATAGTTAATGGAATTTGTAGTTAAAGGCGATTTTGAGGTAATGAGAAAGTGAGGTAAAAATGTATAGAAAACATGCCTTAGTTGAGAATGCAACAATCACTAAGTGTCGCATTCCTTTAGCAAACAATGAAAATCGCTGAGTTTGACAACAGGGAAGGAAAGGAATAACGGATAATCGTTGATAAAGTCTATTGCCCAGATGTTTTGGGAATTCTAGTTTGACTTCTTCAAATAATTCGTGATGTGAAATGAGAGAAGGCAAGTGGCTTGATGGCAGAATTTCAGGAGATCACAATTTTCTGACAAATCTAATCTTTATCGGTTAAACCCTACTCAAAACATGTTTCCCACGTAAGACACCATGTGAGCCAGCCTTTCTTTGCAGAGGAGGGTCTTGGATGTCTATTAAAATATGCTAGCAAGCAA
This sequence comes from Metaphire vulgaris, assembly GCA_018105865.1. Classification (NCBI taxonomy): domain Eukaryota; kingdom Metazoa; phylum Annelida; class Clitellata; order Crassiclitellata; family Megascolecidae; genus Metaphire; species Metaphire vulgaris. The sequence goes on from CM030854.1 coordinate 12,428,056, forward strand.
TCTGCTAGCCAAGGAATTTTTGACGAGTGATTAAAATAATATTGTTGAATTAATTGTCAAAGCGTACCTTTTGCATCTTTAGCATTCATGTTCTTCGTATGGTTGATTCCTCTGCATTTAAGAGAGCGTTCAGTGCATATAAGTGTCGTCTTGTTTCTGTTCTTTGCTTGTAGAATCAAGGAAAGATTTCAGAAGGTGCGCCGTTGTCATTGCAAATTGCGATGCCGCTTTTAGAATTAGTTTAAATCGACCTGAGGATGTTACTTCCATTGATCCATTGCCTGATATATTTCCAAGCAGAACAGCAGCAAAAGCAGCTGTCTATCGCAATTCAATCTTCGTGTGCGGATTAGGAAAGAAAAAGGAAGATATTTGGAAATTAGATGCAACATCCTCTAAATGGAGCAAATGTGCTGCTATGATCCAAGGCAGACAATATCACAGCGTAGCGTTTGTTGATCATGTTTTGTATATATGCGGTGGATTTTTGGATTCTCCTCGGAGAGTATTCGATGATGTTGAAACATACAATACATATGATTATAAGTGTTCTAAGGTTGGAAAGCTGGCCTGCGTTGTTTGTAGTTCTGGCAATTGTGTGCCATTTCAGACTTCACTCTATATCTTTGGTGGAGTTTACGCAGCTGGTAAAGCTGTCAGCAATGTACAAGTGTATGACACAAAATTAAATACTTGCACTTTGCTCACAAATCCTATGCCCAGAGCATGCTATTGGCTTCGTGGCGAATTGTGGGAAAATGCTGTTATTTTACTTGGTAGGGATGGATGCTTTGTATACAATTTTATCACACAAACATGGAGCGTAAGAGATAAATTTAAGTTGGAAAATCTCTATTCTGGTGTGATTGTTAATGACGACAAATTATTTGCCATCGGATGCGGAGCTGGTAAAGACGACGTCAGATGGATTCCAGTTGCGAATATCATGAACGACGAACTGATTGAATGGAAACATTACGCGAAATTACCAATCACTTTCCTTGAAAATGGGGTTTTCTCTGCGAAGTTAGAATACCCATTTTAAAGCACTAGGCTGAATAAAGGATGGGACAGCTAGTTTATTAGATAAACCCATTAATGCCCGACTTTTTATTTTAAGTCAGAGTCTTTGACATACAATATACGTTAGTATTCAGTGAAAGAACATCAAAACTAACATTGGTTTTAAACAAATTGCATGCATATTCCTCTATTTTGATTTAGAAATTGTGTTCCACTTGTAAAACGTTGGGCACTTATACGCTACATAATTTATTTTGGTAATATTAAATATAGATTAAATCAAAGTGGTTGATCGTAGCAACAATAATAATAATAATAATTTTGTGTAATAATAATTTTAATGTGTAATATTTTTTTGCTTTCTTTAAAAAGCAACATATATAAGCATGACAGATATAACCATTTCTTCATATAATTCTCATTCAAAGTCGAACTTTGGCGAATTTATCTGCAGGCAGCAGTTTAGCATTATTCGCGTAATGAAGTTAGGCAAGGATTTCATCAAAGCGAATGCGACGCATTGCACTTAAAATCAGCTAATTTCCTGCGTCACTTTCACTGCTCCAACACAGTCTACATGTAGGCACGGTGCTGTAACCAGATATCAACAATATTGCCACATCAACTTTCAGTTCTTAGACATTAGCAGTAAATGATGTTCTGGGTTATTTCTTTTTGGATTAGAGTGTTGAAAATGTCGAAATTTCTCAAATATATTATTGTTCCAAAATAGTTCAAAGTAGCCACTTGGGTTCAGGTCTAGTATTACTCTGCAGTCACTACCATTCCAGCAGAATTTGTCTTTATGTTTTGACTTCAAGTCCGCCTTCTTCGAGACCTTTGGCAAACTGTCTTGCACTTGTGGAAGTTGATCTGTAACCGTTATTTCTCCAGGTGTAAAAATTTTGTGTGCTTTCCTATGGTGTTTAGTTTTGGTGATTTTGGGGGTTAGTTGACTCTCTCTGTGTTCTGAACAGACGACACAGGAAGCCCATGATCTGCTTCTGTATTATCCGAAGCAACCACAAGTAAAATCTTAAACCACGTATAAGCCTCCTGGACTATGAAATGCGAAGATTTCCAATACAAAAGGTTTGGAAATCGGAACGTCAAAAAGCGCTTCGATAAAATTCAGGCTGTGACGTTCGTGGTTGATACAAATGTGAAGAAAGTCATTCGCTTTTGTATAGGCGTTGTTTGACTAAGGTACTACAACGCAGCCATGATTCTGATAACGAGTTTCGTATTTTCGTAATTTTCACTTATCATGATTATTTCACGGAAGTTCTCTGCCTATTCTTTCCAACAAAGCACTCTAGCCTACTTTTCCCAAGCAAGACACCGATAAAGGCTTAGGCAATTTAGCGTGATGTCTTCAATTGATCGATTCATCGTTCAAGTAGGCCTACACGATGTTATTCCAAATGCAGTGGCGTAGCCAGGTAAAGTGCCGCCCGAGGCGAGAAAAAAGTGCCGCCTTCGCAATAAATTTTTCTGACAAGCAAAAAGAGTTATCAACTTCCCAAAATTCGAAATTTCCTGATAAGCATCAAAAGCAAAAGAACCTTATCAAAATTCGAAAATCTCGAAAATGCGCCCCTACTACCCTAGAGCAAGTGCCGTCCGGGGCCGTTCGCCCCCACTGCCCCCTCGCTACGCCACTGCTCAAACGATATCAAGATTTTCAACCACCGCAGCTGCAACCTAGACTCAAACGTTACTAACACTTCAATGCACATGGACATGCCCTGAATGCAAACGAAATGGTCCTTTGAGCAGAACAAAACAGCCTTACAAAATGCGCCTTAGCTTCAAGTTACTCGATGCGTGTAAGAACATATTGCCTTGGGTCATATAATTGTCTTATATGTGCCTAACACTCTACAAGTCGAAGGCGAATACTTTGCCGAAAAAGGGAAACGAATACCTGTAAATATTTTAGTCGACATAATTACAGGCCAAGCCCATTGGCTAAGGCCTCAAAGGAACCTGTCTTTTGAGATATCAACCAAACTCAAAAATTTATTGCGATATATATCGATATATATGTGTATAAGATTATATATATATATATATATATATATATATATATATGTGTGTGTGTGTGTGTGTGTGTTCTTCTTCTTCTTCAGGTGCTCTGTCCAAAGACAGGTTCCATACTCCAGCGTCGCCACTCCTCTCTATCTTGGGCTTCTATCTTCAGGTCTGAATATTTGTTTTTCCTCGTAGTGTCGAACATCCACTCCAGCATCGATGTTCTTGGTCGCCCTTTCTGTGCTTTCTCATTCATCTTTCCTTCTAGTACTTCTCTTAGTAGGTTTGATTCTTCTCTCAGAACATGATCTATCCACTTCTTTTGTCTTGTACGAATAGTGTTAATTAGGCTTTTCTTCTCTTCTACCCTCTCCAAGACTTCTTCGTTTGTAATTTTTTCCGTCCAGCTGATTTTTTCCATTCTTCGCCAGGTCCGCATTTCGAATGCCTCTAATTTCTTTATGTCTTTCTTTCTGAGCGTCCAAGTTTCTGATCCATAGAGTGTCACTGGCCAGATCAGTGTTTTGACCAATCGTTTTATCAGATTTCGGTTAAAATTCCTTCTCAGTAGTTCTCTTCTGTTCGTAAAGGCTTCTTTCCCCAACTGTGGGTTAAACAGTGTGGGGAAGGCAACGGGAAACCACACCACTATCTTTTCCCAAGTATACTCCATATGACGACTCAACTAATTACTATAAACATCGATTTATGATTAGATTAATTTTTTGAGTGTCATTCAAAACCAAACCAAAGCCACGTAAAATAATTATAAATTGCCATCTACTGAAAAATGAGTACATTGATCTTTTAGATTTCTCTAAATTACATATAGGCCTATTATTATTAGAAGGTAGTCTTACTATAATTAGGCGTAAAATTCCCCGTTCAAAATATCGCTCGTAATCATAGTCGATAGACGAGCTAACGATAGACGAAAAAATTATTGAATAATTCATTCATTCGGAAATTCTAAAATTAAATCACTTACGCGGGTTAATGGTAAATTCCATGATGTGCACAATAATGTTATGCTAACACAAACTTTAAAAATCTGAAACCGAAACCGAAAGATATGAGAATTCCTATAGGGCCAAGGAAAGAGAAAATATAAAATATATCATCGGTGAAAACTGCAAAGCAAATCGAAACACAGGCAATATAAAGGTAAAATATAATTCCATTTCATTAAAATGGCATTTATTAAAATTAAGAGGCAAATTTTTATGCATATTATAAGAGAGTGATATATGCAGTTTAGGTGCATAAATTATTTTAGTTATTTTCAATTATATTTATAACATTAAAACCTCTGTATAACAACGAAAGTATCTTTATTGTTTCATAAAGTTAACATAACAGCAACTTACTTGTGAATATCGCTATTGTCAGGATCGAAGAAGTGATGTTGATGGACTACAACATCGTGCATGTATATGCCATTGCCGACACGGTCAATATTTGCGTAAGACGGCCAACCATAAGAAATTACATGTGTACCAGAGAGAGTAAATCTCTTAATTAATGGCTCCAACGTAGCAGCTGTGCAATTAGGAACCTCGATCAGAAAACACTTATCCGTGCCGCGTTCAAAGCTGTCAAACACAAAACAATTTACGCACCTAAACTGCAGGATTACCGCATATTTATATATGCATCATGGATACAGCAGGCCTTAGTTAAGGCTTCGCTTCTGTCAGGTTAACTCAGTTTCATACTATTTAAAGTATCTAAATTCAAACCCATGTTTGCATTTATAAATTAGTTAATAACAGATCGCGGCAACTGTTGAAATGGCGTCAGCTGGAAATGAAGCGATGAAACGACTTCGTGCGTTGTCAGAATGTTGCATCTGTTTGACGACCTACACAGATCCCAGAATGTTACCATGCTTCCACACCGCCTGTCTAAAATGCTTCGAAGGCATCCAGCTGAAGAGTGGAAAGAAACCTGGAGAAGCCTTTCCATGTCCATTGTGCAGGAACGAGTTCCAAATCCCTCCAGATGGAATGAAAGGACTTCAGAGAAATTACTTCATCGAAAGTCTTATGGTGGTAACAAACGCACTTAATATAGAAAATAAATCCAGACATTGTGAAATGTGCAGCGTGGACGAAAAAGTCAAAGATGTTCCGGAAGCCGCTATGAGATGTTTGAATTGCCTTGAAAATTATTGTATCTCGTGCTCAAAAATACATAGAGCTCTCAAATCTACAAAAGACCATAAACTTGTTGAACTAAACATTGATGTTGACGAAGAAGAGATCAGAAATGTGTTTCCAATCAGGAAATGTGTGAGACATTCAGATAGAGTGTTGGACTTCTATTGTTCCGATTGCAAGACAGTTGTTTGCGTCTCATGCTTTGTTGAAAAACACAAAACACATGAATGTAAAGATGTGACAACAGTTGATAAGGAATTTCGTCACAGAATTGAGCAAAGTTTTACAGAAATGAATGACAGTAAAGATGTGATGTTGCCGAGGAAATATGAGTTGGAAACAAAGAAGAGAGATTTCTTAGCAAAAGTATTGGAAACAGAGAGTTCCATTAGAAAGAAAAATCAACAACTAAAAGCTTTGATCGATAAACATACGGAAGAGCTATTGAATGAACTTTCATTGCTAAAACAACATCATGTTAAGGAAATGGATACAGAAATTGAAGAAATTGAAAGTAAGCTGAAAGTTCAGGAGAGTTTTGTGACATACTGCACTGAATTGAAATCGAAAGGATCTCCGAGTGAAGTCTGTGGCAGTGTGGACAGTTTGATCGCAAGAGCCAACGAATTAAAGAAAGAAAACGATGAATATTTAAGAGCACCAATACAACCATTCGCTTTTGAATTCATTGCCACAGATCACAATGAAGGGAATATCATTGGAAAGTTATCAGGTAGGCCCTATTAATCTTTTATTAAACTATTTATGTAAAACTTATACGTTAATTTTTAAGAATCGAATTTTTTCCAACTTGAAGCAACTTTGTGTAGAGAAATAGGAGCAAGTTAGGTAAGATCTAAGAAGAAAACCAATAATTAATGTAATTAGTAGTTAATGCGATTCATAGGTAATGAGAAAGTGAGGTAATAGTGTATAGAAAGCATGCCTTAGTTGAGAATGCAACAATCAATAGCTGACGCATTCCTTTAGCAAACTATGAAAATTGCTGAGTTTGATAACAGGGAAAGAAAGGAATAACGGATAATCGTTGATAAAGCCTATTGCCCAGATGTTTTGGGAATTCTAGTTTGACTTCTTCAAATAATTCGTGACGTTAAATGAGAGAAGGCAAGTGGCTTGATGGCAGAATTTCAGGAGATCACAATTTTCTGACAAATCAAATCTTTATCGGTTAGACCCTACTCAAAACATGTTTCCCACGTAAGACATCATGTGAGCCAGCCTTTCTTTGCAGAGGAGGGTCTTGGATGTCTATTAAAATATGCTAGCAAGCAATCTGCTAGCCAAGGAATTTTTGACGAGTGATTAAAATTGTTGAATTTTTTGACAAAGCGTACCTTTTGCATCTTTAGCATTCATGTTTTTCGCGTGGTTGATTCCTCTGCATTTAAGAGAGCGTTCAGTGCATATAAGTTTCGTCTTGTTTCTGTTCTTTGCTTGTAGAATCAACGAAAGAATTCAATGGATGCGCCGTTGTCATTGCAAACTGCGATGCCGCTTTTAGAATTAGTTTAAATCGACCTGAGGATGTTACTTCCATTGATCCATTGCCTGATAAATTTCCATTCGGAGCAGCAGCAAAAGCAGCTGTCTATCGCAATTCAATCTTCGTGTGCGGATTAGGAAAGAAAAAGGAAGATATTTGGAAATTAGATGCTTCATCTTCTAAATGGAGCAAATGTGCTTCTTTGATCCAAGGCAAACAATATCACAGCGTAGCGTTTGTTGATCATGTTTTGTACATATGCGGTGGATTTTTGAATTATCCTCAGAGAATATTCGATGATGTTGAAGCATACAATACGTATGATGATAGGTGTTCTAAGGTTGGAAAACTGGCCTACGCTGTCTCTAGTTCTGGAAATTGTGTGCCTTTCCAGACTTCACTCTATATATTTGGTGGATATAACGTTCACTGTAGATACGCCAGGAATGTACAAGTGTATGACACAAAGTTAAATACTTGCACTTTGCTCACAAAGCAAATGCCCAGGGCATGTGCTTGGCTTCGTGGTGAATTGTGGGAAAATTCCGTTATTTTACTTGGTAAGGATGGATGCTTTGTATACAATTTTATCACACACACATGGAGCGTAAGAGATAAATTCAAGTTGGAAAATCTCTATTCTGGTGTGATTGTTAATGACGATAAGGTATTTGTCATCGGATGCGGAGCTGGTAAAGACGACGTCAGATGGATTCCAGTTGCTAATATCTTGAACGACGGACTGATTGCATGGAGACATTACACGAAATTACCAATCACTTTCCTTAAAAATGGGGTTTTCTCTGCAAAGTTAGAATACCCATTTTAAAGCATTAGGCTGAATAAAGGAATGGACAGCTAGTTTATTAGATAAACCCATTAATGCCCGACTTTTTATTTTAAACCAGAGTCTCTTACATACAATTATATACGTTAGTATTCAGTGAAAGAACATCAAAACTATCATTGGTTTTAAACAAATTGCATGCATATTGCCAGATTTTGATTTAGAAATTGTGTTCCACTTGTGAATCGTTGGGCGCTTACGCTACATAATTTATTTTGGTAATATTAAATATATATTAAATCAAAGTGGTTGATCGTAGCAATAATAATAATAATAATAATAATTTTGGTAATAATAATAATAATAATAATAATAATAATAATAATAATAATAATAATGTGTAATAATTTTTTGCTTTCTTTAAAAAGCAACATATATAATCATGACAGATATAACCATTGCTTCATATAATTCTCATTCAAAGTCGAACTTTGGCGAATTTATCTGCAGGCAGCAGTTTAGAAATATTCGCGTAATGGAGTTAGGCACAGATTTCATCAAAGCGAATGCGACTTATTGCACTTGAAATCAGCTAATTTCGTACGTCACTTTCACTGCTCCAATACAGTCTACATGTAGGCACGGTACTGTAGCCAGATATCAACAATATCACCACAACAACTTTCAGTTCTTCGACATTAGCAGTAAATGATGTTCTGGGTTAAATTCTCCTTGGATTAGAGTGTTGAAAATGCTGAAATTTCTCAAATATATTATTGTTCCAAAATAGTTCAAAGTAGCCACTTGGGTTCAGGTCTAGTATTACTGCTTTCCTATGGTGTTTTGGGGGTTAGTTGACTCTCTCTGTTCTGAGCAGACGACACAGGAAGCCCATGATCTGCTTCTGTATTATCCGAAGCAACCGCAAGTAAAATCCTAAACAATGTTAGTTAGTATATAGCCTGGACTATGAAATGTACAGATTTCCAATACAAAAGGTTTGGAAATCGGAACGTCAAAAAGCGCTTCGATAAAATTCAGGCTGTGACGTTCGTGGTTGATATAAATGCGAAGAAAGTCATTCGCTTTTGTATAGGCGTTGTTTGACTAAGGTATTAGCCTACTACGCAGCCATGATTCTGATAACGAGTTTCGTATTTTCGTAATTTTCACTTATCATGATTATTTCACGGAAGTTCTCTGCCTATTCTTTACAACAAAGCACTCTAGCCTACTTTTCCCAAGCAAGACACCGATAAAGGCTTAGGCAATTTAGCGTGATGTCTTCAATTGATCGATTCATCGTTCAAGTAGGCCTACACGATGTTATTCCAAATGCAGTGGCGTAGCCAGGTAAAGTGCCGCCCGAGGCGAGAAAAAAGTGCCGCCTTCGCAATAAATTTTTCTGACAAGCAAAAAGAGTTACCAACTTCCCAAAATTCGAAATTTCCTGATAAGCATCAAAAGCAAAAGAACCTTATCAAAATTCGAAAATCTCGAAAATGCCGCCCCTACTACCTTAGGGCAAGTGCCGTCCGAGGCGGTTCGCCCCCACTGCCCCCTCGCTACGCCACTGCTCAAACGATATCAAGGATTTTCAACCACCGCAGCTGCAACCTATACTCAAACGTTGCTAACACTTCAATGCATATGGACATGCCCTGAATGCAAATGAAATGGTCCTTTGAGCAGAACAAAACAGCGGCACAAAATGCGTCTTAGCTGCAAGTTACTCGATGCGTGTAAGAACATATTGCCTTGGGTCATATAATTGTCTTATATGTGCATAACACTCTACAAGTCGAAGGCGAATACTTTGCCGAAAAAGGGAAACGAATACCTGTAAATATTTTAGTCGACATATTTACAGGCCAAGCCCATTGGCTAAGGCCTCAAAGAAACCTGTCCTTTGAGATATCAACCAAACTCAAAAATTTATTGCGATATATATTAATTGATATATATGTGTATAAGATTGTATATATATATACATATATATATATATATATATATATATATATATATATATATATATATATATATATATATATATATATATTGAAAGTATTTGATGCAACTCCGCTTCATTGTCGTACATCTCTTGTGCTTTAATTTACATTAATGATTAATGCTGGTCGTTAATAGACTAATGCTATGGCGTATATTAGCCTATGACACTTACACGAGAAAACATCGACACTCCCCCACATCAACTGCAAAAAAGTCACAAACCCAGTCGAGGCTCAAATAGGAGCCAACGCCCCTGTGTCCCCTCGTGGTTGGCTGCACCATTGTTGAGTAGCTACATTGGGGCTTGGGTCCATGGACCGTGAAAGCGTTGGACTGAAGCTTTAATGACTAAGATACATAGCCGCACAATGGGTAACCGACTCTTTATTCTATGTAGGTTACCATGAGCTGGTTCTTTCTCAAAGCATAGGCCAACATTAAAAACCAAATCGAAGCCACGCCGACTCATTAGAAATTACCGACTAGAGAATAAATTGGACATTAACCTTCTAGCTGATATTCTTTCAATACATTTTAGATATCAAAAGAGTCATTATTTGCGTCCAAATGGCGTCAACTGAAAATGAAGCAATGAAACGACTTCGTGCGTTGTCAGAATGTTGCATCTGTTTGACGACCTAAACAGATCCCAGAATATTGTCATGCTTCCACACCGCCTGTCTAAAATGCTTCGAAGATATCCAGCTGAAGAGTGGGAAGAAACCTGGAGAAGCCTTACCATGTCCATTATGCAGGAACGAGTTTTCGATCCCTCCTGATGGAATGAAAGGACTCCAGATAAATTTCTTCATCAAAAGTCTTATGGAAGTAACAAACGGATTTAATTTGGAGAATCAATCCCGACCTTGTGAAATGTGCAGCATTGACGAAGGAGTCAAAGCTGTTACGGAAGCCACGATGAGATTTTTGAACTGCTGCGAAAATTATTGTCTGCGATGCTCAAAGATACACGAGACATATAAACCTCAAAGGATCTCAACATTGTTCAATACTAGGCCTAAATATTGATGTTAACGAAGAACTAACTTCTAACTTCTAACCCATCTTTTTGACCTGGTTAATCCACCATAGACTGTCACCCGTTTGCCTGGCCGGATACCCTATAGTTGACCTTGATCTTTTATGATTTGGATTTGGTGTGCATCATTTGATGCTCCTGTGCATTATGAAGTGGCGCTATAGAAGTTTAAGATTAGATGATATTAGATTAGATTAGATTAGATTAGATATATAGACTACGCTTATAGGTAACTGAAGACAGTGAAGTTTGTCTCTGAGTAATGGGGTCACGCGTAGTCATGCCACCTGATCCCAAATATCAGTCGAGCGGAAACATTCAGAACCGACTGAAGACGGCTCTACTTGGCTTGCGGGAAGGACAAGAAGAAGACTATTGCAATAATCTACTCGTGATAGAAAGAAAGCACGAACAAGTTGTATCGTTGTTGCCACAATTGTTATTATAGCGGCGAATCTCCCTAATCTTACGAAGCTGATGATAGGCCTAGGTCTGGGAAGCCGCCTGTGGGTGCCAAGTTTGACGGCGCACCAAAATCGGGCTTTCTGTTAGAATCAAACTTTAAAAGGTAAATACTCTAATAATCGCACGACTAGTAGTGAAATAAATAAGTGACGCCTTTTTTTGGTTCCTCGGGGTTTTTGGAAGACGGAGTGGGCGCCATCATTATGATTTGCCACCGGTCGTCGGATACCCTCGCTACGCCTCTGCGCCCAAGACAGGCCCTCTGGAGACTTCTGCATTATAATGCACAAATACTCGGTATAAACTGAAACTAAAACTAAAACAGAAGCTGAAACTGAAACTAAAACTGAAACTAATTTCGAAACTAAATCTGTTTACTAAAAATATATCAAATTTAAGCTACGCCTAAATTGGTCGATAGTTTTGTGGTAGAATTTCAAAATCAAAATGCGACCCCACGATTAACAGACCCAGGCCATCTTTTTTAAAATTTCCGGTGATAAAATGCGTGTATACTGTATAGGCCTACGTGTACGGGAAAATATGCACACAGTCTCTAAATTAACAGAAGTCTTTAGAATGAACAGTCACTTAACCCCTTAACTGGGTATTTAACTGTAACTCAATGTAAAATTGACAGATATATCCAGGATCCCCAGTTAAGGGGTTAATTCTAGATTTTTAGATATTTGCCGAATTCGTTGGCTTCTATACTTTCCCAATCATTGACTTTATTTAAATTGTTGAAATGATGGCAATCTGTCTGCAAACACTAGGCTATATATTTCTCTCTTACTATCCCCTCTCTACAAGCAATTCTTCACATTACCACACTACAGCAGCACAAAAGACCCCATAATAATTTGATCATAAAGAATGTGAAGTCAAAGAAGAAATAATAATTTGGCGCAAGGGTTGTGGACAAATGGAACAGTTTTTGACTAAAGACAGTAGGCCTAACAGTTGAAACAATAGATTGACTTGAAATTTAGGGCCTATCAGTGGCGTAGCGAGGGAGGGGCAGTGGGGGCGAACCGCCCCAGGCGGCACTTGCTCTAGGGGCGGCATTTTACGATATTTTTGGGTTTTTCATGAATGTCCTTTGCTAAAAATGCGACTTTTTTGCTTGTCAAGATTTTTAGGAATTTGAATGAAGGTGGAAGGCGGCAACAAAGGCGGCATTTTCGGGTTTTATAGATAACAGCATTTTTTATTTCACAAAATGCGAAGACATAATTTTTTGCTTGTGGAGATTTTTGGGGAGTTGTTGGAAGTTATATTTTTCGGAGGCGGCACTTTTTATTTTAGCCCCAAGCGGCACTTTGCCTCGCTACGCCACTGGGGCCTAAGTAGAAGAAATGTGTTATAACATGTTGTGTATTATTATTATTATGGTGATTTCCACACAACTTAGTCTACTTAACCTGACAAACCGCTCGAGAAACACACAATTGCTACTAAAATAACACGCGCAACGACTGACCCAGCCATTCAGAAGCTCTCTTACTTACTTTATCGACAATGATAGTATGACTACTCACAGGTAAAGTAGCGGATTTCTAAGTTTAACTGGTTACTTTCTTGCGGGATCCATGATCCCTTCAGTAACCATTTAATTTTTTTTTTCTCAATTTGATTTATTACAATGCTATTATTATTCGACAAGTACATAGGCTTATGTATCTGCTATTTATATGTTATATGTTTATATGTTATGTAAATTGTGGAATAATTATGGAGAAATAAATAAAGAAGATCCTTTAACTGAATAACGTTGACAACACAATGATGATTTCTCTCTAGATTAATCTGAAATAAATTACAGTGATTTGGATACGTGCTGTTTTCACTGATCAACGCACAGTTTAAGCGGTATATTCCACAGCACCAGCACGAGTAAATTTGACATGGGGCCTCTATAATTTCGGTAAAAACTGATATAAAACTCGTAGCCTATAGGTAAATCTAAGAGCAGTAATTAACATTGGTTCTAAGTCTACTCGGATATGTGATAACAATCATGTCTGAACTTCTATAATTAAATTACTTTGTTGAATGCCACTCAGAACCGAAGCCACGCAAATTAATTCTAAATTAACAACACCTGACAAAATGATACATTGATCTTCTAGATTTCAATAAATTAGGCTACATAATGTATTCGTACCGTCAATCGTCAGTTGTTATTGGACGGTAATCCCTACTATAATTAGACGCATAGTGCTGGTAATTTTAGTCGATAGACAGGTTAACAATAGAAGATAATGTTTTGACTACAGTGTAGTTCATTCATTCGGAAATTCTAAAATTCATCCAATTGTACGCGACAATCATAAATTCTTTGACGTGCACAATAATTTTATGCTACCACAAACTTTAAATAATTTAAAATCGAAAGTGAAAGATAGAAGTATGCCTATTCCTGTAGGCCAACGGCAAAAGGAAATATATTGAATCAGTGAAAACTGCCAAAGCTAACCAAAGCACAGGCAATATAAAGGTAAAATATACGTTCATTTTAATCAGAAATACATGTCCTATTTAAATGGCAGTGAAAGAATATCTTATAGGTATTATAAGAGAGCGATATTTGCATAATTTCATCATGGATACAATAGGTGTAAGGTAAAGCTTTCGTTTCTGTCAGGTAACGGACATGTAAAGACAGGAAAAGACAGGTAAAACCTGTTTCATAACCCTTGAAATAACTAAATTCAATCACCAGTTTGCATGTATGATTTAATTCATAACAGAGAACCGATCGCAGCAACTGTTGAAATGGCTTCAACTGGAAATGAAGCGATGAAACGACTTCGTGCGTTGTCAGAATGTTGCATCTGTTTGACGACCTACACAGATCCCAGAATGTTACCATGCTTCCACACCGCCTGTCTAAAATGCTTCGAAGACATCCAGCTGAAGAATGGAAAGAAACCTGGAGAAGCCTTACCATGTCCATTATGCAGGAAAGAGTTCCAGATCCCTGCAGATGGAATGAAAGGACTTCAGAGAAATTACTTCATCGAAAGTCTTATGGAGGTAACAAACGCATTTAACATAGAAAATAAATCCAGACATTGTGAAATGTGCAGCGTGGACGAAAAAGTCAAAGATGTTACGGAAGCCGCTATGGGATGTTTGAATTGCCTTGAAAATTATTGTATCTCGTGCTCAAAGATACATAGAGCTCTCAAATCTACAAAAGACCATAAACTTGTTGAAATAAACATTGATGTTGACGAAGAAGAGATCAGAAATTTGTTTCCAATCAGGAAATGTGCGAAACATTCAGATAAAGTGTTGGACTACTATTGTTCCGATTGCAAGACAGTTGTTTGCGTCTCGTGCTTTGTTGAAAAACACAAAACACATGAATGTGAAGATGTGACAACAGTTGACAAGGAATTTCGTCAAAGAATTGAGCAAAGTTTCAAAAAAATGAATGACAGTAAAGATGTGATGTTGCCGAGGAAATATGAGTTGGAAACAAAGAAGAGAGATTTTTTAGCAAAAGTCTTGAAAACAGAGAGTTCCATTAGAAAGAAAAATCAACAACTAAAAGCTTTGATCGATCAACATACGGAAGAGCTATTGAATGAACTTTCATTGCTAAAACGACATCATGTTAAGGAAATGGATACAGAAATTGAAGAAATTGAAAGAAATCTGACAGTTCTGGAGAGTTTTGTCACATATTGCTCCGAATTGAAATCGAAAGGATCTCCGAGTGAAGTCTGTGGCAGTGTGGACAGTTTGATCGCAAGAGACAACGAATTAAGGAAAGAAACCGATGAATATTTGAGAGTACCTAGTAAACAATTTGATTTTGAATTCATTGCCACAGATCACAATGAAGGGAATATCATTGGAAAGTTATCAGGTAGGTACTATTAATCTTTTATTAAACTATTTATGTAAAACTTCTGCGTTAATTTTAAGAATCGATTTTTTTCCAACTTGAAGCAACTTTGTGTAGAGAAATAGGAGCAAGTTAGGTAAGATCTAGGTAGTAAACCAATAGTTAATGGAATTTGTAGTTAAAGGCGATTTTGAGGTAATGAGAAAGTGAGGTAATAATGTATAGAAAACATGCCTTAGTTGAGAATGCAACAATCACTAAGTGTCGCATTCCTTTAGCAAACTATGAAAATCGCTGAATTTGATAACAGGGAAAGAAAGGAATAACGGATAATCGTTGATAAAGCCTATTGCCCAGACAATGGGACATTCTAGTTTGACTTCTTCAAATAATTCGTGACGTGAAATGAGAGAAGGCAAGTGGCTTGATGGCAGAATTTCAGGAGATCACAATTTTCTGACAAATCTAATCTTTATCGGTTAAACCCTACTCAAAACATGTTTCCCACGTAAGACACCATGTGAGCCAGCCTTTCTTTGCAGAGGAGGGTCTTGGATGTCTATTAAAATATGCTAGCAAGCAATCTGCTAGCCAAGGAATTTTTGACGAGTGATTAAAATAATATTGTTGAATTAATTGTCAAAGCGTACCTTTTGCATCTTTAGCATTCATGTTCTTCGTATGGTTGATTCCTCTGCATTTAAGAGAGCGTTCAGTGCATATAAGTGTCGTATTGTTTCTGTTCTTTGCTTGTAGAATCAACGAAAAAATTCAATGGATGTGCCGTTGTCATTGCAAACTGCGATGCCGCTTTTAGAATTAGTTTAAATCGACCTGAGGATGTTACTTCCATTGATCCATTGCCTGATAAATTTCCATTCGGAGCAGCAGCAAAAGCAGCTGTCTATCGCAATTCAATCTTCGTGTGCGGATTAGGAAAGAAAAAGGAAGATATTTGGAAATTAGATGCTTCATCTTCTAAATGGAGCAAATGTGCTTCTTTGATCCAAGGCAAACAATATCACAGCGTAGCGTTTGTTGATCATGTTTTGTACATATGCGGTGGATTTTTGAATTATCCTCAGAGAATATTCGATGATGTTGAAGCATACAATACGTATGATGATAGGTGTTCTAAGGTTGGAAAACTGGCCTACGCTGTCTCTAGTTCTGGAAATTGTGTGCCTTTCCAGACTTCACTCTATATATTTGGTGGATATAACGTTCACTGTAGATACGCCAGGAATGTACAAGTGTATGACACAAAGTTAAATACTTGCACTTTGCTCACAAAGCAAATGCCCAGGGCATGTGCTTGGCTTCGTGGTGAATTGTGGGAAAATTCCGTTATTTTACTTGGTAAGGATGGATGCTTTGTATACAATTTTATCACACACACATGGAGCGTAAGAGATAAATTCAAGTTGGAAAATCTCTATTCTGGTGTGATTGTTAATGATGGAAAAATATTTGTCATCGGATGCGGACTTAGTAAAGACGACGTCAGATGGATTCCAGTTGCGAATATCTTAAACGACGAATTGATTGAATGGAGACATCACGCGAAATTACCAATCACTTTCCTTGAAAATGGGGTTTTCTCTGCAAAACTAGGCTGAATAAAGAAAGGAACAGCTAGTTTATTTGATTATTCGGATAAAGACACAGCTATAAAATTTGTCAGTATAGCTCAAAAATGACCTACAAATATCAAGTAACCGGAAGTTGGTCACGTCATGACTTATTTAATTAACAAATTAAAAAATTAATGTGTGTCCATCAGACTTGGAACCGGGTCACTGGGTCAATGGGTCATTTGGGTCACCTTTGTCCACCGGGTCATCGGGTCTCCGGGTCATCTTTATGACCCGGTTATAGACCCGGTATTAATTAAAATCTTCTTCAGATGCTCAGCATGATGGCTCATCAATCCCGGAAAGGCTGAAGAGACTGTCCGCTTGATAGCCTATTAGTTAGGTCCACAGATACATCACACAAATAATTGATTTTTTCACTGAGGTATATTGGTATTATTACTCCATGGAATGTTATAAAATGTACAAGCACCTCTGAGGTGCTTGTTATAAAATGTAATGAAAAATTCTATGGTGTGATGACAACGCTTACTTGTTGCCATTGATAAATATATTCAAATATTTCTTGGTTTAAAAACAATATAATTATTTAAAGTTTTGCTCGTGTGCTAAAGTTAAGAATACATTAGAGTTAAAGTTATAAATTGATCGGGTCACTGGGTCACCGGGTCACTGATTCACTTCTATTTCGGGTCACTGGGTCACCGGGTCTCAAAATGTGACTCGGTTTCATGTCTGGTGTCCTGTGACTTGCTGATGCAATAGCGTCTATTACACGCTGCAACTGGAGTTTGCATCTGTGATACAGCTATGGAACTTGGTAAACATATTCAGTAATGAACTCTCTACAAATTAACGTGTATCAATTGAGTTGCTATTAAATGCTGCAGCTGCAAATTCACATAGCTGTTATCATCAAACACATTTGTTTAATCTGTTAATTAGATAAGTAATGACGTCATAAACTTTCGGTAACTTGAAATCAGTAGAGAGTTCATTTCTGAGTGTGTTTACCAGAAGATGCCTCTAGTACTTTAAGTCAGCGGTCTTCAGCCTCACTGCCCTTTGGATGTTGAATATTGCCTGGCTGATAATATATATACCTTCCCCATAGCTATTTTAAGAAAGGCTGAGCGCCTAAGAATAAGCAGCTACTGATGTGCTGCTTTCCAAGGCGCTATAGAAATCCACGAGATTTTACTTTACTCTACTTTACTTTATTTATGGTCAAGAACGACTCGGAGATATCAAGATTACATGGCGGACCACCTCCTTTGGCAGTGCCGAAAACGTTCGTTCACGCGAGTAGGGAGTCTACGGGAACATCATTAGCTCCCTCACCGGGGTCTGTGGGAACACCAGTCACCAACGCATGTGGCTGTATTTACCACTAAAAAGTGACTAAATCAAGCTTGTTGTTGGTCTATTGTTAGTGTCATCTTATTCCTGAAATAATGCATAGATTTCCGTCACACATTCCTTTACATTTAAAATAAATAACTATTATTATTATTGGAAACAATATTTAGTTAGACAAATTTTAATGTGAGCCTTGCGCATGTATATTTGAGCACAATTTGTCCAAACGAGGGAAAATGTTTGAAAGACTCTACCTAAGTTTATCGTCAACTTCAAATTTAGGTTTTGCTCGCGGACCACCAGGCAGATGGTCGCGGACCACTGGTTGTCCGCGGGTCGCAAGTTGACAACCGCTGGGTTAAATGACAATATATTGATGCAGTTTGCCTATTTTTCGAGTGAAATACGAATGGCGTAGAGAGCTCGGTGTCCACCATGCGGTTAAGCGGATTTTGCTTTGTTATGGAACATATTAAGGGACTAAAGTTGGTGTTTTAGAAAGAAAACGATATTGACGTAAATTTCTGTAATACTCGTAAGAAAAAAGTTTTCTACATTCGACTAATTAGCCTGATTTATAAGAGTAAAGTTTATAAAGTGTATTTATAGTAGGATTGAACGAGATAATATTTAGTTCAATACAAAATCGTCGGGACGATGTTCGCTAGGTGGCGATGATGTGATATTTGCGATTTATTTAATCATATTAAAATCTCATTCTGCGCTACTCTGGTCGTCACGCAACAAATACAACAACAACTACACTTGACTATATTTAATGCCTACAGGTTTTAGAATGCATCGGCCTTCTGTATGCTGGCTTTGTTCTGAAATTAAGACAGTTTTCAAAGAATTCAAGACGGTTCATCTCAGGACGGTTCATCTCCAGACGATTCATCGCGGATAACCCTTAACCTAACCATAGCCCTTACACTAACCCTAACCTTAACCCTTATAACTTTATCCTAACCCTTAACCTTACCCTAACCCTAACCCCTATAAATTTATCCGAGATGAAACGTCCTGAGATGAAACGTCCTGAGATGAATAGTCCTTGAGATGAATCGTCCGCGATGAATCGTCCGGAGATGAAACGTCCGGATTCCTTTACAAAAGAGTTTTATTTTACTATTATTAAATCTTCAGTGTATAGTTGAGTGACGCATCTTTTTGTTTCTCTTTACTCAGTTTCCGCTTTGGCTTTAGCTCACTTCAGTCATCAAAACCTGTCTTCCATAGATCACTATTAACCCCTCAGCCTCCTCGACCCACACGTTCGTCATCTCATCTCACTCTGTCGCGCCCGGTGAATCAGTCATCCCTGAAAATTTGCAACCGTGCCTTCTCATTCGCTTCACCTGAACTTTGGAACTCAATCTCTGCTTCCCTCCACAGACTTGGACACTTTCAAACAATAAATTCTGACTCATCATTTCCTATAATTCCTGCATTATCTCATCAGGTCTTCAGGTCTAAGCTTAAATCCTTCCTTTTACTTAAATCATTTCCTTTATAGTTGTAACAACCTAGCCTCACTGCCCTTTGGACGTTGACTATTGCCTGGCTGATCATATACCTTTCCCATAGCTATCTTAAGAAAGGCTGAGCGCCTGAGAATGAGCAGCTACTGTTGTGCTGCTCACCAAGGCGCTATAGAAATCTACGAGATTTTACTTACTTACTCTCCCATTCTGACTGATCTTTTAAACTGCGTCAACAATTGATTCCGAAACAGAAGCTCAATTTTATCTTAATACCATAAGCATAGATTATAATTAGATTAATTAATTTTATTTCACTCAAAACCCAGCCCACGCGAATTAATTCTCAATTGCCATCTAATGACAAAGTGAAGAATTGACCGAGTAGATTGCTGGTCTTTCCATAAATTTGTACCGTGACCTGCCAACAGAAATCCATTCTACTGTATGCATATATTTTTAGAATGTCTGTCATGTCATGTCATGTCATGTCATGAAGCCGTCTTCGCTATGCATGCGAAGGTTGGCTGTAACGCTGAACAATAGTTCTCCACTGCTCCCTTTGTCTTCTTATTATAATATGCCGAAAAATTCCCCCTCAAAATATTGCTCGTAATTAGATGTCGATAGATAAGCTAGCAATACAGAAAAAATGTCTTGCTGCAAACTATATTTAGGTTGAAACCGAAAGTGGAATAGAGTATATAAAAAACTAAGTAAATATATTTCGTAGGTGAAAACTGCGACGAAAATCAAAACACAGGTAATATAAAGGTAAAATTTATTTGAATTTTTTTAGAAGGGCATTTCTGACTTAAGTGACAGCGAACGCAATGTTTCATGCATATTTTAAGGGGGGCGACATAAGCATAATTTTATCATGAATAGAGTAAGGTCAAGTATTCGTTTTTGCCATGTAAAACTTGTTGCATAAAATTTGAAATATCTAAATGCAAACCCCTGTTTACATTTATAATTTAGTTAATAACAGATGGCATCAACTGTCGAAATGGCGTCAACTGGAAATGAAGCGATGAAACGACTTCGTGCGTTGTCAGAATGTTGCATCTGTTTGACGACCTACACGGATCCCAGAATGTTGCCATGCTTCCACACCGCCTGTCTAAAATGCTTCGAAGACATCCAGCTGAAGAGTGGGAAGAAACCTGGAGATACATTATCATGTCCATTATGCAGGAACGAGTTTTTGATCCCTGCAGATGGAATGAAAGGACTTCAGAGAAATTTCTTTATCAAACGTCTTATGGAAGTAACAAGCGCTTCTAATACAGAAAATAAATCCACTCCTTGTGAAATGTGCAGCGTGGACGAAAAAGTCAAAGATGTTCCGGAAGCCGCTATGAGATGTTTGAATTGCCTTGAAAATTATTGTATCTCGTGCTCAAAGATACATAAATCTCTCAAAGCTACAAAAGACCATAAAGTTGTTGAACTAAACATTGAGGTTAACGAAGAACAGATCAGAAATACGTTTCCTATCAGAAAATGTGTGAGACATTCAGATAGAGTGTTAGACTTCTATTGTTCCGATTGCAAGACAGTTGTTTGCGTCTCTTGCTTCGTAGAAAATCACAAAGCTCATGAAATCAAAGATGTGACAACAGTTGATAAGGAATTTCGTCAAAGAATTGAGCGAAGTTTCAGAGAAATACATGACCATAAGGACGATATACTGTCAAGGAAATTTGATTTGGAAAGAAAGAAGAGAGATTTCTTAGCAAAAATCTTGAAAACAGAGAGTGAAATTAGAAAGAAAAATCAGCAACTAAAAGCTTTGATCGATCAACATACGGAAGAGTTATTGAATGAACTTACGTTGCTAAAACAACAGCAGGAGAAGAAAATGGATGCAGATATTGAAGAAATTGAAAGAAAGCTGACAGTTCAGGAGAGTTTTGTGACATATTGTACTGAGTTGAAATCAAAAGGATCTCCGAGTGAAGTCTGTAGCAGTGTGGACAGTTTGATCGCAAGAGCCAAAGAATTAATTAAAGAAACCGACGAATATTTGAGAGCACCAAGTAAACGATTTGATTTTGAATTCATTGCCACAGATCACAATGAAGGGAATATCATTGGAAGGTTATCAGGTATTGATTTATAGTTAAATTATTACGAAAACAGCACCGTTAATTTTTGAGAATCGAGTACTTTTAACAAATTGAAGCAGCATAGTGTAGGAATATGGTAGTAGGTTAGGAAATATATAAGTAAAATTCAATAGCTAATGAATTTGTAGTTAAGGTGAAATAGATACAGTAATAATTATACAGAATTCAGAATCTATCACCAGTCATGTGACACGTCGCGAGAAGTCAACACAACACTCACAGAATCTTATGAATTTACTCTGCAGCAGACAACGCTGTAAGAGGAGCGACGCACCGCGAGGCTAAGAAAACCTCTCTAAATAGGCGGAATGCGCGAAAAAAATAGCATAATAATGAGTTCAGTGATTTATATATAGTATTTATTTACTATATTATATATATAAGCAATTGCGTCGAGTGACTCAAATATACACAGTTACACACTATATTAAAGTGATATATATATATATATATATATACATCACGTCTCAAGGCACTTCGCCTTATGAAATGATACAGTATATTAGTTCACAAGGGCAAGTTCTCTTTACACAATTCAAATGGCAGAACTTTTGAGGCTCAAAATTTATCTTCAAATCAAATCTTTCTCTGTTTTTCAAAACATGTTTCACATGCAAAGACACCATTTGAGGCAGCCCTTCTTTAAAGACAAGGGTCTCGGATGTATAGGCCTTTTCAATTAGGCTTGCAAAACAATCTGCTAGCCAAGCAATTGCGTTCAGTGACTGAAACTGTTGAATTCATATCCGTGGCCTACCTTTAGCATCCTTAGCATTCTGTCTTTCGCGTGGTTTATTTCTCTGCATTTACGACAACAGTGAGCAAGAGACCATCCAATCATGACATCCCCAGTCCACCGTTATGACCGACAGATTCTGATTATCTTAATTAAGCGTCCCGTGTGTTTTATTCATTCATAAGTATCGTATTGTCACTGCTCTTTGCTTGTAGAGTCAACGAAAGAATTCAATAGATGTACCGTTGTCATTGCAAACGACAAAGCCACTATTATAATGAACTTAAATCGACCGGATGACGTTAATGCCATTGAGCCATTACCTGATGAATTTGATTTTGGCGCAGCGGCAGCTGTCTATCGCAATTCAATCTTCGTCTGTGGATTGGGATACAAATATGAAGATATTTGGACATTCGATGCTTCATCTTCTAAGTGGAGCAAATGCGCTTGTTTGATTCAAGGCAAACGCTATCACAGCGTAGCGTTTGTTGATCATGTTTTGTATATATGCGGTGGATGCTTAGGAACAGCATTCGATGCTGTCGAAACATACGATACAATTGGTGATCGGTGTTCTAAGGTTGGAAAACTGGCCTACGCTGTTTATGAGTCTGGAAATTGTGTGCCATTTAAGTCTTCACTCTATATCTTTGGTGGATGCCTTGCACATGGTAAGGCTGTCAGCACTGTACAAGTGTATGACACGAAGTTAAATACTTGCACTTTGCTCACACAGCAAATGCCCAGGGCATGTGCTTGGCATCGTGGTGTATTGTGGGAAAATTCTGTTATTTTACTTGGTAAAGATGGATGCTTTGTATACAATTTTGTTCCTCAAACATGGAATGTGAGAGATAAATTCAAGTCACTATTTTTTTATTCTGATGTGATTGCTAATGACGGAAAAGTATTTGTCATCGGATGCGGAACTGAGAATGACGACGTCAGATGGATTCCAATTGCGAATATCTTGAATGACGAATTGATTGAATGGAAACATCACGCGAAATTACCAAAGAGTTACCCAGAGCATGTATT
This sequence comes from Metaphire vulgaris, assembly GCA_018105865.1. NCBI lineage: Eukaryota > Metazoa > Annelida > Clitellata > Crassiclitellata > Megascolecidae > Metaphire > Metaphire vulgaris. The sequence continues at coordinate 12,451,283 of CM030854.1, forward strand.
GGTCTTGGGAAAATTAGAATACCCTGTATAAAAGCTAGGCTGTGGAAATGGATTGGAAACTGATTGACGACATTAACCCCTTAGCCGTGTATTTAACTGTAACTCAATGTAAAATGGACGGATATATCCGGGATCCCCAGTTAAGGGGTTAATTGGAGCTCAGAATGTAGAACAAAAACATGTCCAGATAATTAATAAACTTAATTGAAATGAAATTCGAATATAAATTCGGAAAGAAGTCGTAATACGCTGAGGTTTAGAAAAACATTTGATCTTTTCACTTCACTCACTCAGAACTTACTCCAGATATGATTTTAATTATTTTGATGTTATATTTGTATAATTTTCAATTAAAAACAACGTTGAAGTATTTTGTATACGTTCGGATTACGTACACGGGCGTACATGGGGACTACATTGGAGCACCTTACTGTTAAGCGGTTCTTGATCTCTTATATACTGTGACAACAGGCTAAAGCTGGTGTTTATATATATATATATATATATATATATATATATATATATATTATCTGCACAAGGGCCAGGAATTTATCTCGGTTGGTGTGCCCCTCTTAATGATCGTTCGAAATTCCCCTTTCAGAAAACCCTGGCTACACCATTTCTAGGTAGATTAGATGGGGAATGTCCAAATCATCACGGTTCCATGTATTCTATATTTGAAGCATCGCAAAGATATAATTGAAATTACAAAATTACTGCACGGTTATAACTTGAGCTCCATCATACTGAACAATTCAAGAGCTACAACTAGTCTACTACTACTGCTAATGCTGCTGCTGCTGCTGCTACTACTACTACTACTACTACTACTACTACTACTACTACTACTACTACTACTACTACTACTACTACTACTACTACTACTACTACTGCTACTGCTCCATCATACCACTACTACTACCACCACTACCACTACTACTACTACTACTACTACTACTACTACTGCTGCTGCTACTACTACACCACCACCACTGCTGCCATTACTACCACTACTACCACCAGCAGTAGTAGTAGTAGTAGTAGCAGTAATAGCAGTGGGGGGATGTAGTGGTGGGAGATGTAGCAGTAGGGGGATGCAGTTGGGCAGTGGGGGATTCCTTTTCCCCTACAAATCGCGCCCTGCTGCTACTACTACTAGTACTACTACTACTAGTATTACTACTACTAGTACTACTACTACTGCTACTACTACTACTACTACTACTACTACTACTACTACTACTGCTTGCTGCTGCTGCTGCTACTACTACTACTACTACTACTATGCAAGGTACATAATCAATTTCCAAGTAGAATATGTATTTTGTCTTAGAACGTAAAGCATGCATCACTGCTCCACAAGTAAAATCTTGTGAATTGATATGGCGCTTTCGTTAGTGGTACATCAGCAGCCTCTTACTGTTTGACACATAGTTTAAGCTTCAAATATAGTAATTATGCCTAAGAAGTGGGGGTAAGTCAGGCAAGGTCATCTCTTTAAAAGGGTAGTCATTCTATCAGAACTTTTGGAGGCTGGTCCTGAATAATAGTTTCTATCTGGCTTCTTATTGATAGCTTTATAATAAAAAAATCATTAGTTCTTATTACTGTTCTCACTCATTTTAATGCCCCCTTCCGAAGACCAGAGGCCCATGTGTAAATTGTTCTTTCGGATGCCTAAGACAGCTTGACATTAAAGGGTATAAGAAGACTGTTTTAAAATTGCTATTCGTTTTAAAATCCTTAAATGCATGACATTTTTTGTTAAGAGCACAGTAGTATAGCCACCAGTGTCTGTGGCACTGAGTTCACATAGTTTGTTATTCAGATTAGGTCCTCTTAACGGTTACAGTGTGTATCGTGACATCTACGCCTCCTTTGAAGATTCGTCTTCACTGTGGTTGCTGCTGATTGGCATTGCACTGATCAGTGCACCCAGGGCTCCCAAATGTGGACCAGATTTTATGAAGTCAAATGACACGATCTGTAAACAATTTCACAAAGAAATTAACCATTCAGCTACATGTACACACACACACACCATCAGTGATGGGCAACTAACTAAAAACTATTAAACTATAACTAAATTTAAACTAGAATTAAGTAGTTAAACTTTTAGTTGCAAACTACCTTTCTAAAATAGTTAACTAAACTAAAAAAATATAGTTAAACTTTTTGCAACTAATTTTGCAACCATTTCCTATGTATCAGGTATGTGTTCATGAAAACATTGACGATGCATGCAACATGAACACCAGACTCATACGACACGCATAAATGCACGATTGAGTCGATTTACTTTGTTGTTGTGCTACAGCTTTTGCCCATTTCATTGTAAATTCATTTAAATTCTTTCTATGCTACAGTAGGTCTAGGTCTATGCAACAGAGCTGCGGTTTTACTCTAATATTACGCAAAGACTTCTGCGACTTCGCCTCAGACCCTGTTTGGGACCTTATGACGCTCGTATGAAGACTGTTGTGGCAATGGGGCCTATTGTGAAAGGAAAAATCAACCTAAGTAAAAAATCTTGGGTATGTCCATGGGAATGCTGATCAACGGAATGGATATAGTAGCAGTTGAGACGAGGAACCATGCAAGACGTATAAGCCTGTAATTTGTTACACGCTTTACTAGAAAGAATTACGGTAAAAGCAGTGGCGCTGCCAGGATTTCAGAATAGGGGACACTTTTTTTAAAATCTAGACTCTGGACTCCGGGGGCGGAACTGAGAAACCCGGAGGGAAGTCAGCTAGGGGGCTGCTGTTAGTTGATGTAGCATGCAAAAATTTCCGGGGGGGAATTTGAAATTTCCGGGGGGGGAGGGCGATATTCCCCCGGAAACGGTCTAGATTAAACCCTGGGGGACACCGACATTTTTCGGCCGAAAACTCTTGATAAAAAAAGGTCGTCTTAAACGCTTTAAAGTCTGCTGTCTGGTTCGTTTTCTTCAATAATAATACTACCTCACAACTACTGACCGGTTTTGGATGGACACTTATCCAGCTATGCAATAGATGTTAGCTGCAGTAGAACTTAATCATCATCATCAGTCATTGTCCAGACGTAGAGAAGAATAATCCCACACGTAGTCATCGTCTAACTGTGTTTCATTGCTTTAGTTTAGAACACGGGTCTAATAATATAGTGCGCTATAGGAAACGCCTTTGGCTACGCTCCTGTAATCAGTGTTTAATCTAGACTCTGGACTCCGGGAGGGGAAACTGACAAGGCCGGGGCGGGGAGTCAGCTAGGAGGCTGCTGTTAGTTGATGTAGTATGCCAAAATTTCCCGGGAGGGGGGTGAAAGGGCAATTTTCGCCCCCGGAAACGGCCTAGATTAAACCCTGCCTGTAAGTTACCTGCGCTTTCACAAGCGTGGCGTTCAAGTTCTTCCGAACTAATTCCGCGGTCACTGCCCTTCGAACAAGTGGCGAGTTGCAGAAGCTTCCGCATAGGAATATTCGTCCGACGTTGTGCAGCCGAGAGAGGGCGAACAGCTGCTGCACAAAGTCATTCACGGCATAGTTCAGACAGGCGCTGGCCAAGTCCTCGCGTCGAAAATCTTCTACAAAGATAAAATACTAATGTCAGCTGCATGTCAAGCTTATAGGCTACGGTAGAAACGAAGATTTAGCATACACTTCGGCGCGACCGTCTAAACAGCCGGGCTTCTGATTACAAGTATAGTTTTGCTTAGGCCTATATTAATATTTATACTCTCCATAGGCGACCGGGGATCTGCCACAAAACTTGGGGTGTCCAGTGTCCAGACCTCCCATGGGATAACTGATGTTTTTCGTGCCTCGTAGAGTAATTGGCACTAGTTTGTAGTATAAAATGGCTGGGAGATGTCCTATTTAGAGAGCTGTAGATCAAAACTGAAGCGCCAATATTGATTATAAATGATGTTTTTGTTGCCAATAAAACTTGTCATACAATGGATCAGATATCTAAAGTCGCGGGTTTACTATACTAGGCCCTATATAGCATCACAGACTTTGATGCCAACAGCCAAAGTTGAGGCAACTCTTGTAGATGCTAAAATTGCAGCAGTTATTAGATATTCCCTTGGCTCAAAAGTGGGGTGTTCTGACACCCCCAATACTTCAAGTTTGCCGCCTATTATATTCTCCGCAACATAGCGCATAGGGTTACCAACCGTCCCGATTTTCCCGGATCGTCCCAAAATTTTGGTCAGCGTCCCGAAGGAGGAGGGACACTCGGGGATCGGGACCATACAGTGTCCCGAAAAAGTCGGACTATCGTAAGATTTCGCAAATCAATGCATACAAGTTATTTAATTGTAAGTTGTAAATGTCTTTCGAATATGAATATTAAAAATTATTAATTCCAACACACCCTCTTTTATCGGACAACAATTTTATGTATTTATCTAACCATATGTTCGCTGCACGTTGTCTGTACTCTGGTAATAAATTCGTTTGAAAGAGAAACACGTTAGAAATGCTTGAGCTTACTAATGGATCAATTTATTGCTATAGTTCAGTCAGCAATAATTTTGATTATCGCTTTCCTAATCCGATCCAATCTTTCAGGAAAGATGCAACTGATGTTAGAATATTTGCAAAGTGGTTCAATTTTGAAAATAATGTTCCACAAAAAATCAAATCATTGAGTCTCGATTAAGTTTTTCGTTCGACAGTTAATAAGAACCCATTCTGAAATCATTTGAAATGCAGTTGTCGGAGAAGACTCATACAAAGAGTATTGCATCTTAAAGCAGATTCAAAACTTATGACGAAAAGAATAAATGAAGAACGTTGGATAGAATTTAAAAGATTGCGATACCTCAAATTTACAAAGACTGTACCGTAATCCAAGGTTGGCATCCGTAATGGCACAAGCAGGGTTGGAGTTGCCAGAGGGGTTGGGGCGGTTGAACCCCCCAGCTAACTTTGCAACCATCACAAAAATCGCATATCTGGTACATGCAGTTTCTGTCATGCATTGGAATTCAGTCCTCAACCCCCCCTCCCCCAGCTCAAATTTCACAACTCAAACACTGGGCACAAGGGACAACAAATGCAAATTCTTCAAGAAGAGGATGGGGCCAAGGAAGACAAGGAAGAAAAGCTCTTCAGTGCAAGGGTTGTGGACAAACTGAATAGGTTGGACGAAAACGCAGCAGTAGTTAAAACACTAAATTGATCCAAAAGTTATTTAGGAGAAGTGAGCTACTAAGTGTTGAGTAGGCCAAAGTATAGGCCTTGTGGTTTTCACATAGACTTCTAAGCCACTTGAAAGCACAGGGCGAACCATCCTGAACCACTTTAAGCCTTATTATTATTATTATTATTATTATTAGTAGTAGTAGTAGTAGTAGTAGTAGTAGTAGTAGTAGTAGTAGTAGTAGTAGTAGTCAGTGGCGGCTCCACCGGGGCCAGGGGGCCAATGCCCCTATTGAGAGCCTGGCCCCCAGTGGCCCCAGTTGGGACCATATACTTAATGCTACATACATTAAACAACAAATGGTTGGCCCCCATGATTAGAAGTTGCCCCCAGCGGCCCCACTTGCCAAATCCTAGAGAGCCACTGGTAGTAGTAGTAGTAGTAGTAGTAGTAGTAGTAGTAGTAGTAGTAGTAGTAGTAGTAGTAGTAGTAGTAGTAGTAGTAGTAGTAGTAGTAGTAGAAAATCACGGAATGTCCTTAAATTTCCAAATATGAATATAAATACGTAGGCTAAACTAACAAACAAAAAGCGGTAGTTTAGACAGGGCCTATATCATGTTCCCCAATCACGTTCAGTCAGACCAGGAGAAGGTCACAGTCAACGGATGACTTTTAGAGTTAACTTAGTTCACGTACCAAGTCTGGCGCCTGCAGCCTTTCCAAAGCAGTAGACCAGTCCTGGATTGGTCATCCTAGACAGGCTGACATACAGATTGCCATCTCCTGTATCGTCCTCCGTTTTGTCATCTGTTGTAGGAAAGAGGGCGTTGGTGAAAATGTCGACGTTTTGTCGATTTCCATTTGACGCCAATTCAAGCAGTTCGTCGAACGTCTTCATGAATGATCAAACAAGAGGAAGAACAAAATAAAACAGAAGAAAACTGTTCTGTTTCTAGAACTCTTAATGTTCGTATAGATTACATGTATATCGATTAATCTGCGCACGAATGTGGCTAGCTGTGGTCGTCGTCAAATATATAATCAACATTTTGTGCTGTCACTCTAGCAAGTCACGATCCTTCTGAACCAATACTACTACTACTACTACTACTACTACTACTACTACTACTACTACTACTACTACTACTACTACTACTACTACTACTACTACTACTACTACTACTACTACTACTACTACTACTACTACTACTACTACTACTACTACTACTACTACTACTACTACTACTACTACTACTACTACTACTACTAATAATAATAATAATAATAATAATAATAATAATAATAATAATAATCAGGGCGTAGCGACGGGGGTATAGCGGCATATATACGCCCCAAACAATCAAACTACCCTAACATTTTCAATGTTTTTTAAAGATTTTCAAAGTTATTTTATATTTATACCCCCTCACAAATCACATTATACTTTCCCAAATCAAATTCCTGGCTACGCCCCTGATAATAATGTGATTCCAATCAAAGTGACTTAGGAGGCTAAGTAAGCCTGTGTGAAAATCACTGCCAAATAACCTTTGCAATATTCTTACTTACCTACCTAGTTACTGATCTATTATCCTTTGTGATCATCTCAGAAGAACTCTAGCATGCGAATATTGGTAGTTGAAGTGACAATTAAGAAACTGTGGAAAGAAACTTTAAGGAAGTGAGCGGGAGAACAGACTTTGCATCCAGTGAGAAGAGATCCGAGGCCGTGAAATCCTCTTCCTCCTCTCGATGAATAGTCGATATACTTGAATGTCTTGTCTTTATTTATCTGCAACGATTTTCACCACTGCTTAATAATAATAATAATAATAATAATAATAATAATAATAATAATAATAATAATAATAATAATAATAATAATAATAATAATAATAATAATAATAATAATAATAATAATAATAAGTCCTTCCCGAGCCTCACGGGCTCATAAGGCGCTGATCTCCGTTTCTATAGCCCTCAGCCAGGCGTGCAATGCCACGGATACGGTGTTAGTGTATCGCAAAGCGTACCTGTTTGACTTATCGCAGGGATTTTTACCACTGCTCCTCATTTTACCTCTACGAAAAAGGCTGAGCCGACCTTTAGGGGCTCCTGCGGGACTCGAACCCGCGACCTCCTGCTCCATCGTCCAACGTTCTTACCACTCTGCTAACTACCCGCCCCATAATGATGATGATGATGATGATGATGATAATAATAATAATAATAATAATAATAATAATAATAATAATAATAATAATAATAATAATAATAATAATAATAACTTAGTGTCAACAATAATAATTACCATTAATATTATTCTTATTATAGTGATAATGGTGGTAATAATGGTAATAGTGACTACATCATTAGTTGCAACAGAAGCTCTTTACTGGGACGGATTTGAAAATTAGCTTTTTCCTCAATTGAATTGATTCTTTATTCTGAAAAGTTATAATTATTTTTCATTTAACTAAAATCTGACGATATTTCGAGTTATCAAGTTACACCTGTTGAAAAGTACAGTAAGGTCACGCACGTCATGAAATTCTTGAATAGACCTAATAGTGATCAGGGTTTAATCTTGGCCATTACCGGGGGAAAATTGCTCTTCCCCCCGGAAATCTCAAATCCCCCCCCTCCGGAAATTTTGGCATACTACATCAACTAACAGCAGCACCCTAGCAGAATTCCCTCCGGCTTTGTCAGTTCCCCCCCCGGAGTCAGTCCAGGAGTCTAGATTAAACACTGGTTGTGATCTTACGAGGATGTATGTAAACGCTGATCCACAGATGGCCAACAGACACGGATATATATTCTCTGCTTCGGCGATTGGTTCGTTCGATTCGCCGATAAGTTTACCAGAACTTCCACTGAAATCCAACTCCTTCCCACAGTTGCTGTCAGGTGCCGGCGTATCGCTGGACCGGTGCATGGTCGCCAGCACTTGCACGTACTCTTTCATCGCCCTCGTCGGTCCCACGGCGGCCTCGTCGTCGTACGGATGGAGAAGGTGGTTGCGGGACGCGTGCGAGGCGAGGTAGATGAAGGCGTTTGCGAAACATTCGAATTCCACAATGCTTTTGACGCTAAGGCAAAGCGATCGATTATAATTATAGTATTATAATTATAATTATATGTTATAATTATAAGTATATATATTATAATCGATTAATTATATTATTATTAATTAATTAATCACCAAAGATTGCTCGTTTAAAGTAAAGGTAAAGATAGGTCCCGTACTCGAGTACGAGCGTTGGGTTCCGTCGCTTATCTCCGGTCTATAGGCAATCAGCGACGTAGGTGGTATAATCCATAAATCGGGGGTAGGTTGCCATTACTTTCCCCAGACCCACGTTTTACCTCGCAGCTTAACGCTGCTCCTCATTTTGCCACCGCCCTTTAGCGAGCAAGGCTGAGTCCACCTTAGGGCTTCTGCGGGAATTGAACCCGCGACCTCCTGCTCCATCGTCCAGTGTTGTTACCACTCTGCTAACTTCCCGCCCCTCGTTTAGGCCTAGGTATAATGACAACCTAGACGACTTTTCTTAACTAATATTAAATGAACAATGAGTAATTATAACAGGCAGAGTAAGGATAGGAAATAAGAAATTTATTTCGTTAGATGAAACAGAATCAGAGTAGACCTACAACCCACAGGCCTATTTGTCCGTACATTAGGATGCATTCACAGGAACACTAAAGATTTTATAAGAAAGTAGAATCTCCTCCTAATCAGACGTGGTTTCAAGACACCGCATGATATCGACATATAAATACTATAGCCTTGATGTAGGTTAAGGTTAAACTTTAAAAGCAACCCAGGTCTATGGTCCTGTGGATTAAGGAGCTACTGCGGTGCTGCATTTGGAGAGCGCAATATAAATTAACGCAACTTTACATATTTACTTATTGAACTTATAATAATCATGACGCGCGTTCTAAAATCGTACACGGACCTATATATCAGCCTCGAAATTCGCGTAATAGGTTTACTAGCTCTGAGTATCCTATTTAAGGCAAATTGTCAATTAGAATATTAATTATGGAGCATCCTCACTGAGAGAAGGAACCGACAGACGACACGAAAGCGACCAAAGATGCAAACGATAGTGGCCCGCAGTAAATTCCACAGGTCTATATGTTACACTCATTAGGCAGGGGCGTAGCCAGGAATTTGATTTGGCAGGGTATAAATATTTTGGGTGGGTATAAATCTTAACTATAGACCACATAAACCATCATATAAACCACATATAACCACATGTAAATCATAAAAAACTTTAAGGTAGACTGATTTTTTTGTGGGGTTGGGAGTATATATACCGATATACCCCGTCGCTACGTCCTGTCATTAGGCTAATAGGCATAGTGAAACAACACTGCAAATAAAGAACTAGCACTCGGCAAAATCTTAAGCTGGAATTAAAATCATATCCTTTGCAGTGGCGGCTCCACCGAGGGGGGGGGGTCAGGAGGGGCCCGTGCCCCTATTGAGTGCCTGGCCCCCAGTGGCCCCCTCCTGCTGAGACCCTATACTTAATGCTACATACATTAAACAACAAATGGTTGCCCCTCCCCATGATTAGAAAGTTGTCACCCCAACGCCCCCCACTTGCCAAATCCTAGAGCCGCCACTGATTCTTTGTAACTTAAGTAAAATACCACGAATTTTTATGGCACTTCCTTAACCCCTTAACCGGGGATCCCGGATATATCCGTCCATTTTACATTGAGTTACAGTTAAATACACGGTTAAGGGGTTAAATAGTTCTAGAGTATCTGCTTATCCTTAGGCAGCATCTATAGTCCAAGTTTGAAATGGCTAGAGCCAGAAGGTGGGGGACAGTTAGGCGGGGTCATTCTATCCGAAGGATGCATGATCGCGACTTTTACCGAACGTTCAACTTCTGAGAGATGGCCTTTCGAAACTCCCAGCCACCTGTTCCCGTTGTGCATATTGTGATTGGCAGACGATCGTCGACTGAGCGAGATAGCGCGCAACGTTTGGCAACATAATCGAGGCCCTCGTGTAACCTGTCTCTCGGAAACGACACCAACTGCAGATGACCGAAATCCGTATTCTACGCAGAATGTAAACGGACTCCATGTGCACAGCCAGCCAATTCGTTCCGTGTAGGGTTTAATCCAGGCCGTATCCCGTGGGGAATTACCATTTCCTCCCGAAATTTCAAATTGTCCCGGGAAATGTTGGCATGCTACATCAACTAATAGCAGCCCACTAGTTGCTTTCCTCGGCTTTGTCAGTTCCAGAGCCGTAGCTAGAGGGCAGAGGGGCATATGACTTGGGGCGCCGAGGTGAGGGGGCGCCAAAGTGGGCATGTGGGCAAGTAAAATGCATAATAAAGAAGAAGAAACATGTGCGACGACCTTTTTGCTCGTCAGCACTATATGAAGAGGTGCGCCGTAAGACTGTAAGACTTGAGGGGCGCCGAAAACAATGTGACGACCTTTTTGCTCGTCAGCAGTCTTGAGGGTGCCAACGGTACACTTTGCCCCCGGGCGCCGGATACCTAGCTACGGCTCTGGTCAGTTCTCCCCCTCGAGTCCAGAGTCAGATTAAAGACTGGTTCCGTGTTACCAACTTACGTACTGTCATCAGTTGAAGTATATACATTGCGTGATTTAAAGTGGCTTAGGAGGCGTTACTGCTCGTGTGAAGGCTACAAGGGGCGCTAACGGGGATTGAACCCGCCCGTCAGCCTACCGCTCCAGCGCGTAACCCACTCTGCCATCTTCCCGCCCTAAGCATGGATCAGAGTTAATTCAATATGCACGTATGGTTATTTGATCTTTTAAATTTTGACAACAGCCGTTGGCGCAGTCACGGAGACGGAGGGGCGATTACCTCATCTGGCTGGGCTCGTCAAGGATTTGCGCAAAATCGTTTTGAAATTGGGGGTAAGCCAGGCCGGATTAAGGTCCGAGTGGGCCTGGGGCTGAGAAGTAAAAAAAGGTCGTCGCTTTCATAATTTGACAATTGCCTTGTAAAATTTCCGCCGCCTTTACTGAAAATCTCTGACAAGCAAAAAGGTTGTCACTTGAAAAACGGTGGGCCTATTTTTTTTATGGTGGGCTTGGGGCTTCAGCCTCCTCAGCCCCGCATTAATAGGGCGCTGGGCGGCATGTTAGAAGAGAAGACCATTCTGAAAACGTGAAGATGCGAGAAACTCTTTCGTTGCCTTTTTGCTCGTCGAAGACCTTTTTTTGAAAATGTCGATACCCCCGCCTTTCCCAATATTCCGGAATCCATATATTCCGCAACCGCTAATAAAAATGAAACATACAAGTTCTATGAATAGATTTACCTTGTCTGCAGTCTCTTCTAGGTTTTCTTTACTACGAAAGACAATTTTCAGCATCGACGCACCTGAAGCAAATCGATTAAATGAAGCTAAAAATATGCTCACTTCGAGCGTCAAGCCCCTAGTACAGTTGATAAACCATATGATTGTTCATTTTGTGGATAAAAGCATGAAATTTTGAACATTGACACTTCTTATAATTTAGTGACATTCTGTCCAGAGACATTCGAATAAACTTAAGGGTAGGGGAACCCCTAGGGTAGGAGTATGGGTACTCCCTAGAGGTATGGCTAGGGTAGGGGTACCCTAAGGGTAGTGGTACACTTAGGCTTAGAGGTATCCCTTGGGATAGGGTAGGAAATCAAAGTGCTAGCCATTCACGTTCTGCCAATACCATTCTCTGTAGTTTTATATCAAAAGTGCTTGGCATTCAGGATTTTGCCTGTCGTATTTTCTATTGCGTAAATTTTTAAGGACATTTTTAAACTACAGAGAATGGTATTGGCAGACGTGTGAATGGCTAGCACTTTTGACAGGTAAGTGAAGAGCACCTACTAATCAAGTTTTTTCCAAAAATTAGGCCACTATCTCTTGTATATCAAAAGTGCTTGGCATTCAGAATTTTGCCTGTGGTATTCTCTAATGCGGAAATTGGACATTTTAAAGAACATTTTTAAACTACAGAGAATGGTAGGCCCTATTGGCAGACGTGTGAATGGCTAGCACTGTTGACAGAGAACTAAAGAGCACCTGCTAATCAAGTTTTTTTTCAAAAATTAGGCAACTATCAATGGTATATCAAAAGTGCTTGGCATTCAGAATTTTGCCTGTGGTATTCTCTAATGCGTAAATTGGACATTTTAAGAACATTTTTAAACTACAGAGAATGGTATTGGCATCTGAAACAGGTCGATGAAATTAAGCCAAAGCTCTCTGCTCACTTCGAGCGTCAAGCCTCGGACAAGTGCAGGGAAATACGTCTGCAGAATTCCGACAAAATAATGTCCAATTTTCGTTGCTACCATTCGGCCAACTTCCCCCCATTATAGTAATACAGTGAAACCCGCTTAATTGTATAGGTGCCGTGAAAGCCTTGCTTATGCGATTAACTGGGCTATGCGAATAGCCGGGACGTCTGATAATTAATTGTATGCACAAAACACTGGTTCGGGTTTTATGTTGTTATGGGATTATACGGGTTATGAAATTAAGCAGTATGCTTTTTAAAGTGGGGTCCACTGTATTTCGAGATAAAATACTTTTTCGAAAACTATCTTAATTTTGGAGTGCAGCCAAAGTACGGAAGGCCATTAATTTAAAGAGACGGGAGGTTAAAGAAAGCTAACATTAAAAATTTATGCGCAAAATGGAGTTCACAAAATTTTTGAGGAAGCGATGTAGCCAGTAACCTATCCTCACCCATATCCACTGCAACTCCAACGGTTTTCTAATGAGGTCAATCGGTACAAAGAAGATCCTCTTCCTTAGTCTCGCATACGACGTCTCTGAAACAGATACAGCAAAAGAGAACAAATTGTCTTCACTCTACAGAGAGAGAGAGAGAGAGAGAGAGAGAGAGAGAGACAGACAGACAGACAGACAGACAGACAGACAGACATACAGACAGACAGACATACAGACAGACAGACAGACAGAGACAGATAGAGAGACAGAGAGACAGAGAGACAGAGAGATAGAGGTAGAGGCAGAGAGCAGAGAGACAGATAAAGAAAGAAAAGAGACAAAGAGAGAGAAAAGCAAGAGAGAGAGAGAGAGAGAGCAAGAGAAAGAGAGCAAGAGAGAGAGAGAAAGAGAGAGCAGAGAGAGAGAGAGAGAGTAAAGAGAGAGACAGAGAGAGACAGAGAGAGACAGAGAGACAGAGAGAGAGAGAGACAGAGAGAGAGCAAGAGAGAGAGAGAGAGAGAGAGAGAGAGAGAGAGAGAGAGAGAGAGAGAGAATAAAGACGATTTTCGGCAGGAAATTCACCATGATGAACAAAAGAGGCAATTAACAGACAAAATACAGGATATAATCATATAACACAGACGAAACCGAATCTGTTGATGCCATTGCTGTTATCACTATACATGGTATTGTCTTTCAGGGTGCGATTTATAGAGAGAAGGGGGAATTGCCCCCACTGCCCAACTACATCCCCCCACTGCTACATCCCCCACAGCTACATCACGGCTACATTTCCCTAACAACTACATCCCTCAAGCTCGACATGCCCCCGCACTGATCCAGGTCACAAATCGCACCCAGATTATTATTAACATTTCCAAAGTAGTCGGGTGCGACGACGATTTTTTGATAGATATGAATTTTTGATTGATGGATCCAGTCAGTGGCGTAACCAGGATTTTCCTAAGGGGTGAGGGCTACGACCATTCGACCATTCCCAACTTCGAAAATCCTGAGTAGTATTGACCGTAAATTTACTACAACTGAGTCAAGTTCATTATAAATATAGTTTAAGATATTTTGCGGTGCGACAGAAGGGAAGGACCAAAGACCAAAGGCCAAAGACCAAAGGCCAAAGACCAAAGGCCAAAGACCAAATGGGTATACTATGGACCAGGAGTATAGGGAGGGCGGAAGATGGCAGGTGGGTTACGTGCTGGGCGTCAGGTTGACGTGGAGCGGGTTCAAGCCCCCGTTAGTGCCTTAAAGGCTTTCACACAGGCAGTAATGCCTTCTAAGACACGTTAAATCATGCTAAGTAAATAAGTAAGTAAGTATACCACCTAAATGCGCCACTGTTAGTTGTATTTATCAACCTGATCGTTAAATCTCACCCTTTGTCGAAGACATCTTCGCTCATTGAGTCGATCACTGCAACAAAAGCTCTCTGTATCTGGCTCTGTCCCTGTCTCCCTTTCTAACAGAAAAGCCCTGTTGACAAAAAACCCTATTGATCTGACCTGGTTTTTGTCTTTCTTTGGCTTATTTCACCCTTTGAAAGTTAACTTTATTGCACAAGTAATCCTAGTCGAGAGAGACCTGTGTCACATGATTTAGCTATCGTTTACCTGGCCTTGGACGGTTACTCGATGACTTCAATACATACATCTGAGAATGATTATGCCTCTTATTTTACAATTTTAGGCTCACTGCTGCTACTGTATTTACCAACGCTACTTTATGACTGACAAACACAAGCGGTGCTTCAACGATATCCGGCCCATCTAATAGCCAATAGGATACCTAGATGGATAGGTGCAAACTGAACTAGACTTAGCAACCCTCTTCTATCGACCCGTGACTAGGCTACCATAAGCAGAAATCCATTTACGGGGAGATGTTCAAAATAGCATTTTAAAAATCTTTAATTCATTTTCTATTACGTTCATCAGATGCCTACAGACGATTTTGTCTGTTTGTTTGTTGTGCGTGCATGTGTGTGTGTGTGTGTCTATTTTAAGACACGCTTATCCGTCTTACAATGGTCTGAGTCCGCTCTGAGAGAAGAAGACTACGTTAAATGTGTTTTCAATGTGTGCTTATTTCTTTTAATGCTAGAACGGCCCCGAAGTTTAAATACTCGGCTGGCGGCGAAAGTGCATCAGTGACGCTTATGATCGTAGTGTGTTAACCGCCCTCACTAGTGGCGGCTCTAA